>APFE030562839.1:0-105793 GCA_000404065.3 Pinus taeda
TCTTGTGCACCAATACTACTGGAGCAGAGAAAGAACTTTGACTCGTTTGAATTATACCAACCTCTAGCATTTCTGCAACCATACGTTCAATTTCACTCTTTTGGACATAGGGATATCTATACGTCCTGATGTTCGGAGGAACACTTCCTGGAATCAGATCAATAGCATGATCATGATCACGCATAGGTGGGAGACCTTTGGGAGTCTCAAATACCTTGGAATGATTGTCCAAGACTTTTTGGAGATCTGGAGAAATAGATGGTTCTGATGTGGAAACATCTAGCGAGCATAATTGTGCAGTTACACCTCTTTGCTCCTTTTTTAGAAGCTTTGTCATACCATTAGAGCTTATTACCTTTCCTGGTTTCCCTGCAATACCCCTTAATTCAACTTCCTTTCCTTCCATAGAAAATTTCATGAAAAGTTCTTGAAAATTAAAAGTTATTGTACCCAGGATTGTAGCCATTGGACTCCTAGTACAACGTCAGCACCTCCCATTGGAATGGAAAGCATTGGGCTAGTCAATACATATTCTCCCATGGATAGCTTGATATTATGGCACTTTCCAGAGCAATTTATTGTTCCTCCATTTGCGATCATCACTTGACACTCTGGTGTTGGATATAGGAAGCAATTCAATTCTTTTGCTACCTTACAATGAATAAAATTGTGGCTTCCTGAATCAATTAACACTATTACCTTTTTCTTCTTGATTTGTCCTTCTATCTTGATGGTTTGAGGAGTGGTAATTCCTGCCAATGCATTTCAAGATATGGTCGGATTCATTTCTTCTTTATCTAGGCTTTGTTCCTGGAGTATATCCTCTTCTTTGACCTTTCTTGCTCCTTTTCTTCTTCCTCTTCACAATCTATGTAGAATAATTTCTTCTCAGCACACTTATGACCTTTAGTGTATTTTTCTATCACAACTGTAACAAAGCCCTTTTGCTCTTTTTTCTTCCAATTGTTGTGGTGTCAACCTTATAGGTTGTGGAAGACTAGCGGCAACACCACTTCCTTGTTTATAGATGTGAGTGGTATGCTTCCTGGTTGCCATAATTTTGCTTTCCATTTTTCTTGCTAACCTGAATGCCTTCTTTAATGAATCAGGTTCCCAAAGGCGAACATCATGTTGGATTATCCTTTAAAGTCCCTATGAACACATCAATCCTATGCTCCTCTGGAATATTTTTTAACCTTATGTTCAATTTTTGGAACTCCTCAATGTGCTCCATTATTGAACCCTTTTGTTTGAGACTTATCAATTGGCTAAAATAGTGTTGCTTTTTGTATCCTCATAATGTGCTATCAATTCTTCCGTAAAAATTGCCAAAGTGATAAATTGTTTACAAGAGCAAAGCCATTGATACCATACAAACTAATTTGGTTCCAAATATAAAGTTGCAATACATACCTTTTGTGTGTTTTGCACATTATTGAGATCAAAAAATTGCTCCATCTGTAATATCCATGTTGCGGAATCCTTGCCATCAAACTTCCTCATATCGATTTTTGGAATATGGTGGGCCTTCAATCCAACATTAGAGTCTATGGAATCATGATTAACATTTCTTTTGTTCTCATCATGAGTTTCATGCTTTAAAGTCCCTATGAACACATCAATCCTATGCTCCTCTGGAATATTTTTTACCCTTATGTTCAATTTTTGGAACTCCTCAATGTGCTCCATTATTGAACCCTTTTGTTTGAGACTTATCAATTGGCTAAAATAAGTGTTGCTTTTTGTATCCTCATAATGTGCTGTCAATTCTTCCGTAAAAATTGCCCAAGTGATAATTTGTTTACGAGATCAAAGCCATTGATACCATACAAACTGATTTGGTTCCAAATATAAAGTTGCAATACGTACCTTTTGTGTGTTTTGCACATTATTGAGATCGAAAAATTGCTCCATCTATAATATCCATGTTGCGGGATCCTTGGCATCAAACTTCCTCATATCGATTTTTGGAATATGGTGGGTCTTCGATCCAACATTAGAGTCTATGGAATCATGATTAACATTTCTTTTGTTCTCATCATGAGTTTAATTTAGTACCTTTTCAACATTAGTGACCATTCCTTGTAGTAACGTATTCATATTTATTGTCAATTCTTCCATCTTATCATCCATGCCATCAATTTTAGCGTCCATGCCATTCATCTTAGCATCCATTCCATTCATCTTAGCTTCCATGCCATCCATCTTAGCTTCTACGCCCTTCCTTAAATAATCCATCTTAGCTTCTACACCTTTCTTTAAACCATTCATCTTAGCTTCTACATCTTTCCTTAAACCATCCATCTTAGGTTTTGTTGCTTTTTGTGCAAGTGACACTTGCTGCACTTGTTCTTGTAATTTTGATATATCATGTAGCATTTCTTCCTCTTTTTCATGAGTCATGCTAGAGCTTTCAGGTTGCTTATTAGGTGTTTGCATTTTCTTTTCCCAAGGCATCAGTTACCAATAATAATGCTCTACTAGCCCTTTGAATTCCTTCAAAATAAACTTTCAAACCAATCTTAAGCAAAAATTTAAAAAAATCTACACAACTTTTTTCACTTTGTAGGAGCTCGATATTGCCTCTGATGTATCTCTGTACTTTTAGATCATCCAGTTCTGAAATTGCGACCTGCAGTAGCCCTCTGTGTCCTCTTTCCAATTCCACCAGTCTGATCCAAATTGGATTCCCCAAGGAAGAGTTATGTGAAATCTCCCATAGGGACCTGATTATAGACTAGTTTAGTAAAGCGAAATTGTATGACGTGCCACAAGTCACTGTTTCGACCTTTGGTTCTGAAAAATATCTACACGAAACTATAGTTTGTTCTCTTTCTGTACCTTCTTACGAAATTTCAATCTGATGCTCAGAGAGAAAGTTGTGACTATTTTTCCCAGGTCACCTGTTTGGAATGTAATTCAGGAGTCTACAAAAAAACCAACTTCCTCAGATCATATCTCCACAAATATAGCGCGAAAATCTCTGAAATTTGGACCCAAGGTTCAGTACGATTTCTTCTCAATGGGTTTTTTTGTAGCTTCTGAAACGTCGTAGAGAAAAAGCTATAGTGAAAATGCCACGATGACCTATTTGGAGCAGCGAAACCCTAGAATCCAAAGCTCTGATACCAAATGTTATGAAACCAGCTCAAGAAAAGATAGAAAAGATAGATCAACGCCTTAGAATTCAGCCTCTTCGAGGGGGAAACCTCCTTTACATTAAATAAATGAATAATTCTTGGATGATTCAAATGACAAAACCTCCTTTCTATATATAGGAGTCTAAGGAGTCATAATATAACCCAACCGACCTAACAATAATAATATAAGGCCACAAAAATAAAAATGGAGGGATTCTATGGGGCACAGTAATAAAAATATGGGGACAATAGAGGCACAATAATATTAATAAGGGATACAACTACAATAGTAATGGGGTAATCACTAGTATTATAGGGACCTAACAATTATTCAATCATTAAATACTCAACCATCAATCTCTGAATCACCCACAATTGAATCACACAGTCACCAGAATACAGAGCAGAACCCAAAACTCTACAACAACCACTAGAACCATCTGCAAATTTAGATATCATATTTCATAATGTATACGCTACTCTGATGAACCGAACCAGCATGTATATGCACTTTTACCAAAGCGAGCCCGCGTACAGATCTATAAATACTAACTTAACAACTTCACAGCTATTTCAGAACTCAGTCATACCCAGATCATAACATTTGCATAATAAAACATGCGTCAGTATTAAGATCTAGTCTATCCATGATCAAACCACATAATGATAATACATTCCAAGCCTGAAGCTCCCGATCCATCATCCATCATTATCCACATAGGTGCATCCTTAGTTCAAATCAAGCAAAGCATCAGAAACCCATAACCTACATGCTAGATCTCATACTTCATCAAATATTCAATACTTGCACATCTTGGCCTAATGATCTTCTCCTCCTTATATAGTTTTAAGCCTTTCTCAATACCATGGACCAAAACCACTTAGGACCAATAACTTGGACCCAATACCTCGGGTCAATACCTCGGACCAAATACCATGGACCAATACCATGGATCAAATACCTTGGACCCAATACTTGGGGTCAATACCTCGGACCAAATACCATGGACCAATACCATGGATCAAAATACCATGGACCAAATACCTTGGACCCAATACCTGGGGTCAATACCTTAGACCAAATACCATGGACCAATACCATGGATCAAAATACCATGGACCAAATACCTTGGACCAAAACTTAGTTTTCCAAGATATACACGTTTTTCATTTTGTGAAAGTGTATGTGTGCGTTATTTGCTCCTTTTGGTCTGTTAACTCGCATGTATATGCTTCTCTGTCAAGGTGAACCTACGTATACCTCTCTCTAATCATTAAATCTTTTCTACCTGCTGCACTATGATCTGACTTGCTATGAATTGCCATCAAGGACAACACCTATATCATAATGCCAACATACAAAAGTTAAAAGGAAATTGAATAATGATTAGCAATTGAAATTAAAAAGAAGGATAATTAGGTTCAAACAAAGAGGGGGCAAACAAAAAGGCAACAAACCAAATAGAAGAATTATTAGAATATTCTGATTTTAAGAGCTTCCTGAATGATTCGAGGATTATGATAGATGTTACGATATTAACTTGACCGAAACAAATAAGATGTTCATTTTCTTATGATTGTTTGGGAAAGGTTGACTTAGGTATGTGATTATGAGAAATATATGTTATGTGCTCTCTGATGTGGACTCGAAAGGATTGACCAATTTGATCCATGTAGGATTTACCACAAGAACATGGAACTTGGTAAACACTAGAAGATTGAAAGGGATTTGATTTAGCCTTGGGTGACTAAAATTAGTGTTTAAGGGTTTTGTAAGGCTTAAAAATTACTTTTATATTTTTCTTAGATAACGTCTTAGCAATCTAATCTATAGTCCCCTTAATATAAGGTAAAGAAACGATGTCATTAGGGGGAGATGGATCCAAGTATTTTGGTTTATAGTAAACCTAAAGACTTGGAACCATCTCCTTGTATGTAATGTTGTCATTAGTTTACCTTATACTAATGGGACTACAAATTGGATTGCAAATATTTTATTTAAGAAAAATACAAAAGATGTTTTTAAATCCTACAAAACCTCAAAACACTTATTCCAGTGATCCAATGATAAATCAAACCCCTTTCAATATTTTAGTGTTTACCAAGTTCCACGTTCCTATGGTAAATCTTACATCAGTCAAACTTGTTGATCCTTCTGGGTCCACCTCAAAGAGCACATAGAAGATACCAGCTGTAATCAAATCTCTAAGTCAACCATTGTCGAACACTCATTCAAACTCAACAGCTTGTTTGTTTCAATCAAGCTAAGATTTTACAATCTATTTATTATCATAATCCTAGAATCATTTAGGAAGCTCTTGAAATCGAAAATCACCCTAACAATTTAAATAGGAAAGATGGTTATAGGCTAATTCAGTCTTAGAAATTTGTTATTCATCACATATTCCAATAATCCCTCTTTTTTGTGTGTTGTCTTTTTGTTTTCTCCTCTTTGTTTGAATCTAATTATCTTTCTTTCCTATTCCAATTATTAATCATTCTTAAATTTCCTTTTAACTTTTGCATTTATTATCATTATCCTTTTTGTCTGAGCTTTTTCATTATTGCTTTAAAAAATAAAAATAAAAATAAATTCAATTATACGTTCTAATGTTAATTTTTTTATTTATTATACATTATAATTTTAACTATCAATTTAAAAAATTTATTTTGTTTCTATGTTCTAAATTTTAATTCTCAATTTAGAATTTTTAAATCTCGAATTCGCTATTACTCTCTAATTCTTACTTTTTAAATTAAATTAAAATTTTATTTTTTAATGTGTATTTTTTTTTAATTTAATTGAAAATTTATTTTGCTACATCTTTAAATTTCTTTAAATCTTAATTTTTTGAACTTTTTACCTCGCCCTATCATATATTTATTTATTTATTCTCCTATAACTCTTTGATTGATTCTTTCATTCCATTCCTTTGATTTGTGTGTGTTTTTTAAGAAATTTGATTTATTTTTAATAATTTTTAACAATAAATTATTTTTTTTCCCTAACAACTAATTTCCTCCCCATTCTACTTATTCTCTGGCAACACTCATTCATATCATCTCAATTTTTTTTTTTTAATTTCAATTCTCTATTGAAATATTTTTAAATTCACTTTTTTTTTAATTCTTCTTTTTAAATTAATTTAAAATATTTAATTTTAATTTGTAGAAGTTTCTTTTTAAATTAAATTAAAAGTTTAATATTTAATGTATTATAGGTTTCTTTAAAATCTTAATTTTAGGACTTCTTTCTTTGCCCTATCGTATCTTTAATATTTTATTTTCCTAACTTGACCAATTCTTTCCTTCTCTTACTTTTATTTTGCTTCCTTGTTGGAAAAAAATTGATTCATTTTTAATAATTAATTCATCTCTTTAGTCATAATGATTAATTTCCTCCTCATTCTATCTATTCTCCTTATGACATTTGTTCACATCATCTCAAATCTTTTATGTCTTTGATGGTGGGTTCAATGTCCACATGAAATTTCGAACAAACTAAATTCAAAACACAGTTCTTTTCCAAAAAATCATCTTACGATATGAATAACAGTGAAAATATGCAACAAATTATTGTTTCTGAATGAGTTTAGCCATTTCTGCAAAGTTGTTTAAGAGAAAACGTGCATGTTTATATTCTCCTTCTTCAAATGTTGCAGCAACCTAACATTATACAAGAGTATACACTAGTACAAAATGGCTAATTAGTTACTTAAAAAACAACTAAAATTTGCATATAAACGACTATTTTTCGGTCAGTGACCAATAGTAGCTAATTTACAGTATCTTATTATGCGACCAATTTTTAGTCGTTTTTAGCTTAGTCATTAATTGGTTGTCTCAATTTTATTATCTAATAATATATTTAGTCATTAATTTAGACATTGATTTGGTCATTGATTTGGTCATTGATTTAATCATTGATTTGGTAATAAATTGTAACAATTAATGACCAAATATACAACTATATATTACTAAAAGATCACTGAGAAAACCAATTAATGACCAAAGAAATATGACCAAAATGTTGGTCATGTTATAAGATATTGTAAATTAGCTATTAATAGTCATATATATGCGAATTTTAATCATTGTTTGAAACCAATTAATGATCAAAGATATCTGACTAAAATTTAGTCGTGTTATAAGATACTGTAAATTAGCCACTAATAGTCATATATATGCAAAATTTAGTCGTCATTTGTAATCACAAATTTATCATTTGCATTATAGTCATTTATGTTTTTTGGTAGTATCATATTCATTATATAAATTACTACTTTAGTAGTTTATATTCATTTCATTTATTTTCATTAAAAATCGTATAAGCAACTAAATTAGTCGTATATTCCATTTTATGTGTTCATCATTAATAAACATAAACTACTAATTTAGTAGTTTTAAAATTGGATTTTATGTTTTCATTATTAATTCAACATAAATTAATTAGTATGATTTTGCAACTAAATTAAAAAAAAAAAAAAAAAAAAAAAAAAAAAAAAAAAAAAAAAAAAAAAAAAAAAAAAAAAAAAAAAAAAAAAAAAAATTACATACAATGTACATGTCCGTATAATATGAAAACGCAAAGTTACATATGTTAATTTCAATACTAAGTAATATCAAGTGCAACTATAAATAATTCCAACCACATAAATTATATTATATAAAACGTCAAGTATTACAATATGAGTTTCCAACTTAAGATTGGTTGGAGCTCAATTTGCACATGAAATAGTGTTTCATCACTTCAAAACATTATCATTGTGTTGCCAAGGCATTGCAGGTGAATTCACCAACTCTGAAGACTTGAACATTAGTCTTTACATGTGTGTCTTATGCGGGATATTGGCCCTATGGGTACAAGTAGACCAGTTTTCTTCTCTTTCTCTTTAATTTTCGTTTTGTCACTCTAGTGTTATTGGTTTCCTCTTTCTTCAATTCCTGCTTCTTACCATCAATACTGAGTTCTTTTCCTGAAGAAAAAAAATACAATGCAAAGTATAAGACATGAAATTCGATGAACACTGGAATATAAACTAAAGTAGACTATAAAAGATTTATATGATATATACCTCAACATCAACAATATTGTTAATATCATTTTCCCCATAGAAGCAAGAAAATCGAAAAAGTTTTCTTCAGTTGGGAAATATTGGCCATTATGTGGCCAGATGACCTATATAAACAAAGCAAATAAAACATCACCATAGAATAAATTGTATACCTACTATGTTCTCAGTGTACAACATTTGTTCATGAAATGTTATCTTCAACTAAAGTAATAAATGCAAATAAACGCACACATTTCTATCCCAATATTTTGAATTCCCATGTTTATGGTACATTGCAATTTTGATTTTATCCAACATAATCAAACACATCGGAGCTAGCAATTTCTATTAAGAATGTCGCATGCTCCACTTTTGTAGCTGTATCATTTTCTCTAGTTATATTAAGAAACAGTGACACTACAACAATAAAACTGATCAGTAGAAATCTAATGGGTGGAGCAAGGTATTGCTCATACAAGATTACAACAAGAAACTAAAAAAAATAAGACAAGACTTTGTAAATTGAGATACTAACCAGGAATATAGCTTCAACATAGTAATCTTCAATTGTCAGTGTACTATTCCAGGGGAAAAGGAATCCAACAAATTATATATGCCCCTTGGTTTCCCCGTAATTAATTGAGCAAGATTAGCACATGGAATCTCTGAAATGATTCGATAAATATTCAAAGAAAACTTAATGTTACTCATTCATTTTTCTCTAATGCAGACAAAATTAAATATGCTAACTTGTTTTTGAGCTGGAGAATTATGTAATTCATTGTGTCCAAAAACATTGCTTATTGTCATGATTGCTTTTTTTAATGATCTGGAAATGGACCTATATTTGATCAGAAAACATATTTTTCAGAATATATCCCATTTTTCTAATTCAAAGCTAATTTCCTTCCAGTTTATGACGTTCAAACAAACTGAAATATTTTTCCTTTAACAAGTCATTGTTGTAATATATTACTAAACTAGAAGCTACGTAATGAAGTTATTAGTGGTGGAATACTAATAAATCAAAAATACATGCAAGAAATAACACCACTATGTCCTAGGAATGCCAAGTCTTTATCCTCTTGGTTGGAAATATTACTTCATGAAAACAACATATTTGATAGAGAACTTTTTTGAAACTGAACAACACCAGTGTATCCAACAACAATGACATTTCTATTGGAATGCCCTCAAAATGTGTGGAAGTATCAAACATGTATACTGCACTTCCCTATACACACTCCTCTTTCTTCATGTGCCTTCATAGGAAGCCCTCAAGTTCGATAATCTTGCGAGTACTGCTACAAAGTTCTAGCTCTAAAGGAACTTAGATTTCAAATAGAGGAATGTATTGCATCTCGGTTCTAAATGATAGACACAGTGATAGAAGCATCCGCTAATTCTCATTCAAAGCTAATTTCCTTCCAGTTTATGACGTTCAAACAAACTCAAATCTTTTTCCTTTAACAAGTCACTGTCGTAATATATTACTAAACTAGAAGCTACGTAATGAAGTTATTAGTGGTGGAATACTAATAAATCAAAAATACATGCAAGAAATAACACCACTATGTCCTAGGAATGCCAAGTCTTTATCCTCTTGTTTGGAAATATTACTTCATGAAAACAACATATTTGATAGAGAAATTTTTTGAAACTAACCAACACCAGTGTATCCAACAAAAATGATATTTCTATGGCATGCCCTCAAAATGTGTGGAAGTATCAAACATGTATACTGCACTTCCCTATACACACTCCTCATTCTTCATGTGTCTTCATAGGAAGCCCTCAAGTTCGATAATCTTGCGAGTACTGCTACAAAGTTCTAGCTCTAAAGGAAATTAGATTTCAAATAGAAGAATGTATTGTATCTTGGTTCTAAATGATAGACACGGTGATAGAAGCATCCGCTAATTCTAATTCAAAGCTAATTTCCTTCCAGTTTATGACGTTCAAACAAACTGAAATCTTTTTCCTTTAACAAGTCACTGTTGTAATATATTACTAAACTAGACGCTACGTAATGAAGTTATTAGTGGTGGAATACTAATAAATCAAAAATACATGCAAGAAATAACACCACTATATCCTAGAAATGCCAGGTTTTTATCCTCTTGGTTGGAAATATTACTTCATGAAAACAACATATTTGTTAGAGAACTTTTTTGAAACTAACCAACACCAGTGTATCCAACAACAATGACATTTCTATTTGCATGCCCTCAAAAAGTGTGGAAGTATCAAACATGTATACTGCACTTCCCTATACACACTCCTCTTTCTTCATGTGTCTTCATAGGAAGCCCTCAAGTTCGATAATCTTGCGAGTACTGCTACAAAGTTCTAGCTCTAAAGGAACTTAGATTTCAAATAGAGGAATGTATTGTATCTTGGTTCTAAATGATAGACATAGTGATAGAAGCATTCGCTAACCCTAAGCTCTATTATATGTCTCCATGAAATAGAATTAAGGAAAATGTTTCTATAAAGATTTAGGTCCAACTCAACATGGATGAAGAAACAAGATTTGACTTAAAATCGGACAAGACTTAAGACTTAATTCAGGAAATTTGGTCAAAAGAAAATAACTTGGACAATACTTTTATTTTTAAACTGTCAAGTTTTACCCAATTCTTGCCCAAGCCCAAGTTATATCATGAGATAGAACTGCTCGAGTCTAAGTTAGACCTTTAATTTTTTCCAAGTTAAGCTTCGACTCCATCTGATCTGCTCAGATTTAGATCCCAGATGAGTCAGACTAGCCA
This sequence comes from Pinus taeda, assembly GCA_000404065.3. Classification (NCBI taxonomy): domain Eukaryota; kingdom Viridiplantae; phylum Streptophyta; class Pinopsida; order Pinales; family Pinaceae; genus Pinus; species Pinus taeda. The sequence goes on from APFE030562839.1 coordinate 10,966, forward strand.
AGTAAGCTCAGTTGAATCTAGTAACTATGGCTACAAGTTTCTTTACCAGTTAAGGTAACAATGGCCCAAATGTGATATGAAAAATAAATACAATGTGATGAATCATTTCTTATGATTCAGGATTGATACATTTCAGATGATGGAAATGTTATGTCGTCATGTATGGATAGGGTTGACAAGGATATGGTGAAATTTTCAAAGGCTGCAGGCTATCACAAATAATTGTATGGTAATTCAAGACCAATTGGCTTCCTATGATCAGTTTTGATTATAATTATAGGACCATTTATTGCAAATGTGTTGGAAAAGGTATCAAAAGTTTTGCATTAAGTCATTTTTTAGTTCAGATATTCTTAAAATTGGCAACTAGGGCCAAACTCGATGTGGGTCTTCTTATTTATGGCAACCAATATTTTTCTTGGATTCCTCTCATTGAGAGGTGTAGAATTGATCTAAAGATCATCCGATTCCGACATGTATTCATGGAGATATGAATTTATTTATGTTATTTGACAATTTGTCAAGGTCAGCCAGCAACCAAATTATCCCAACTTGTCCTCAACGTTTTATTATAAATAGAAGAGGTCTTCAAGTCATTTTGTACACACACTTCTCCTAAGATCTCTCTCCACTCGTTTGAGTTTGGTGGCTAGAGAGATCAAGAGGGAGAAGCCCCAGAAGCAATGAAGAAAGGGTCTTCTAAGACCAGCAACCAAATTACCCCAACTTGTCCTCAACGTTTTATTATAAATAGAAGAGGTCTTCAAGTCATTTTGTACACACACTTCTCCTAAGATCTCTCTCCACTCATTTGGGTTTGGTGGCTAGAGATATCAAGAGGGAGAAGCCCTAGAAGCAGTGAAGAAAGGGTCTTCTAAGAGATCCCTAGACATAGAACTAAAGAGCCCTAGCCACAGTCTCATGGGGAGATCTTTTTGCAGGTAAGAGGAGATCTATACATTCTCTAGAGGGAGTTATAGTTGCAGCTTAAGGAGGAAGTCTAGTCATTGTTCTAAAAGGATATGTGATCATGCCCTAAATGCAGTCACAAAGTATGTATAGCCACTATCTTGGAGGTGCCCTAATGTCCTAAACGCACGCCTTATTCCATAGAAACAAGAGGCCTAATCAGCAGCCCTAATCTGTTGTTAAGAGAGACCCATATGTATTCTTGTGAAGCTCCTATTTGTTGTCATAAAAATACCTTATATGCAACTCTCTTAGCCACAGTTGTAACGAGCCTAACCTGATGCATATGAAGGCCTAAAGCCGGAGTTAGAGGAGCCCTTATCACAGCATGTAAGGGACCCTTAGACGCAGCCAAAAAAGTGAACCTAGCCAGAGCAAAAAGGAGTATCTCATCAGCGTGAAGGGTCACATTTTTGTAGGTGACAACATGGTATAATGCAAGGTTTTTTGGGCATGTTAATGTTGTTCTTAAGCTCGATTTGACGGGCAGAAGTATCCGCAAAAAGGAGAAGCTAGGGACTACTTTTTAAGGGTTGTTTGGATCACTGCATGAAGGGATGAAAGCTACAGTCCACTGTTGAGCTAGGCCGCAGGCCATAGCTAGCAGTTGGAGGCCTTTTAGTAGATGCATTCAGAAGGTAAGCAACCCTATCAGGCAACGTATCATTGGAGGACTATATGAAGGCTAACCATAGTAAATAGATGAACTATGGGGTGTTTTTAGGGTGTTGTAGCACTCAGATCTTGTTCCTGAACTAGTGACCACGTCTGCCATGAAATGAATTAATCCTTGCAGCATATGAAAGGTGTCGGATTAGCAACCTTGTCATGATTAGTGAAGCAGCGTAGGAACTGCATATCTTCAGTACTTGATATCAGAATTGCAACCTCATTGTGTCATTGTCACTGAGAAGATCTTTGATCTCCTATTTCACAAGTTAAATATTGACTTCAAATCATTGTACTCTATCTCTTTCTCTCTACTGAACTATTGAAGAATATAAGAAGAATTGATCAAGGGTCTCCCCACATTGGGGTTTGTCCCTAGCTGGTGCCACATCTTGAGTCCTCTTGTCTTGGCTTGTCTTCTGTTGTTTATGTTTATGTTCTATCTGCACTTTACTATCATGCTGATGTGATTGCTAATCTAAATATTGTCATTGGGCTAACATGAAAAATTGAAGTAAATTGCTCTAAGCATAGAACATACCAAAATCTAACAGATATCAACCCCAATGAACAATGTACTTTTAGGCATATAACAACATGATTTTCCAAAATTACTATACAAAATTTAAGTGGATTGATACTCACTGCCTTGAGATCTTATTGTCGACATAAAAGGACAAAGTATAAATGTGTACTAGACAAACTGATAATCTAATATGAAGCTTCCCATATGTGTTGTTAACTATCATTGGAACTATCTTATCATTGATTTGATTTTTACTTTGGAAAATTATGAACCTTATCTCAATGCCCATTCTGAGTCATCCAGAGTTAAGTACTTGATTGACTATCATGCCTGGAATCACTTGGATAGTTCACCAAATAACAAGGTCAAGATTTGTGGTACTATATGTAATTCCTAGTTTGCATGGAAGGAGATGGATTTTGTAGTTATGGGTAATGTTGTACATTATGCACGGTTGTCTACCCATATGCTAAATGTATTTCCTCAAGCTGAATGGTTTACACATTATGGGAAACAACATACAAATCTATGGGACAATATTGCTCACAGGGAATGAAAATTGAATGTTCCCTTTAGTATGGACCACTAGATGTCAAATATTGACTTGATATATCAAAATGACCTCATGTAAGAACTTGCATGGTCTTACCAAAATGAAATCATGTAAGAACTTGCATGGTCAATAATTACTTACACAGTTTATTACTCAAGTTGGTGTCATGATGCTTGTTGCATGACATGTGTGATTTATTAGTCAAGCTAGTGTCATGGTGCATGTTGCATGACTTGCATTGGTTTTGTTGCATGAAATGAAAGGCCCTTACCTCATGCAATAAATTTATCCCATGGTGTTTCCTATACCTATGTCCTAGTACCCTTTTACATAGATCCTAACCTATTGTTTTGCTAAAATTACTACACAAATGTTGGTTTTTGATCTACGTAAATATATTACAGGGGAGCTTACCTCGATAGTTATTGGAAATATATTTAGAACAATTGGAAACAACAATATTCAGTTATCTATAACAAATTATCCTATTTAGACAAGACTTGTCACTTGCTTGCATTCCAAAAATATACTAAAGATTAAAATACACAGTCCTGAATAGATATTGAACTCATCAAAAGGTGTACCATTGTTCTAATACAAATCATGGCATAAATCATGTTGAAAGACCTGTGGTAAATCTACATGCATATAAGCATCTTAGTTTAGAGTGTAAAAAGTCATGTTGACTACTCAATGGCAGGTTATAAATATTGTTTGTGTCCAATTAAGGAAGCAACCATTAATAGTAAGAATGAATACAGTGAAGACAAATCTAATCATGTAGTCTTACACTCTCTTTCAATTAAGATCTTTGTTTTATTGTGTATTGTTATCACTTTAATCCTTGCGATTTCATGTTGTTGAAAGTATCAAAGAGAATGTATAGTGTGGAGTGTATGAATACAGGTAGAAGAAATCAACCTAGATACTGCTAGAAACGAAGGGGTGGAGAGGGAACACGTGGCAGTTTCCAATTTCTTATGGATAATGGATTGTGTTACATCTTTTGCAGCCAGTAGAGCACATTTGCAATGCCACAACTTCCACAAAGTCTTGTCATATAGAGTAATAACTGCACAAATAAATTCAGACTCCCAACATATTTGACCCCTAAAGAACTTCTAGAATTATGGACATGGTTGGAGTTGTATTCAAGACAAATCTTTGAGCTTCCATGGGATGACTGTGCTTGTGGAGGTCTGTCTCTGAGCATTAGTCACATATAATCACTATGTAATGGCCTATGTATCCGACATCTCTCATCAAATTGTGTTTGATTTTAAGGTTGTAATGAATAACTTAAGTTAACAAAGATGTTCTCCATGTTCAACATTTCACTTGTAAGTGATAGACGGATCGACTCTTGTATCAATTGTGCACACAAAATTTCTCTAAAGTAATAAGCAATTTAGTAGCAATTATCAACATAGTTCATTAGCAATTAGCAATAAATTGACTATATTAAGAACTCGAAGAAACTTAAAAAAAAAAAAAAAAGAATGGAGCAATCAATCAATCATCAAAAAAATTGTTGAGGATCTCAACAAAGAAAAAGAAATCATTTGAACAGTCCTTGGGAGAGCACCAGGTAGAGTGTCTAGAAATTTAGTTAAAACTTGCTTAGAATAGAAGATATGCATTGGGTGTTATCTTGTCTTTAGATAACCCAATATCTGATGAAGGGAAGAAAAATAAAAGAAATTAAAGACCAATTGATAACAAGCCTGAAGAATTAGTATGTTTAGAAAACCCCAAAGAGCATAAGGAGATTCCAAAAAGGTATCAAAGAAAATTCAAGGACTCAGAGAAAAGTGAGACATATGAAATTCTTCTATCTCGGACAGAAGAATATCAAGATGTTGATGAAATTGGTGATACAAAATTGGTTTCAAGCATTCACAATGATGCTCAAATGAATTTATATCTGTAGTCAGGTGAAGATAAGTTTTTTCATAAAAGAGCGAAGACTAACTTGGAAGAGGATGCAGAAATAGTCATTGGGGTAATTTCAAATATACTAGTTGGCAATTCACAGTATGGTTTACATGAGCAGACATACAAGGAGAAGCCATTAAATAAAATGGGGAAGAAGATGTCAGAAGCAGATGTTGTTGTCCTTACTGAAGGGAAAGAATTGAATGGGTTGCATGTTAACCCTATGTTTGGTTCATGCCAGGAATTGGTTGGAGCAAAGCCATTGAAGAGAATAGTGAGAAGAGAAGAGAAAATTCAGAGCTAAATGCTTTGCACAATAGTGATCAGCCCAACTGCCAACAGATAGATGAAAGTAAGCATGGGAAAAAACAAGTGAAGGAGGATACTATTGTATCCTTAGCAACTCATGTAGAAGCATCTAGACCTAGCCAGCAATGTGATGGAGTGGTCACATGTTGTGGCTAATGCAAGTTTGGAGAAGACTTGGTTGTTTAAATTGTATTAATTTCAAATACATGTAAGTAGTTAATTATTGCCTAATTCTGAACCAAATTAGGAATAAAAAGCAAGTGATCCTTCCTGCGTGGAGAGCAAGCCAAGTAGTCTATTTTTTTTAGATTAGGATAGGATTTGACTTCTAAATGTATAATTTATTCCTTCAATTATGGAGGAGATGTTTAGCTTAGAATATAGGTGTTTCCTTTATTTTCTAAAAGAGAGAGGAGACAGAGAGAGGATTCGAGAGCATTTGTAAGCCTACAGGTAGCATGGGAGAAAGAGGCCATTAATTAAGAGAATCAAGCCAGAGAAGGGAGAGAGCCTTGAATGTAGTTTGTATTATGTTTGTACAGAGAATTTCTTTGAGTGTGAAATGGTGTAATCGATGCATTCCTTTGAGACAGGGGGTTTTTCTATGTGATCAGGCCTAAGGCCGACACTCTATAATGTGTTTATGGTGAATAAATCAACATTGTGTGTATTATGATATAACCAGCCTGTGGAGGCCTCAAACGCTTGCTTTCTCTTTGTATTTGACTGAATTTGGTGGTGGTCCTGTGTTTTCATCTTTTGCAGTGGAAATCCCTATGGGTAAGGCATATTTGGTGTAATTTGGGTTCGCGGATAGAGAACCCAAAAATACACTAAGTATCGGCTCAAAATGTGTTTAAACTGAGAATCCGGACCTCAAAGCTTTTAAACGGAGGTTTTGAATGACGTCAGGTCCGTAGGACCCCAAACCACATCGCCCCTTTGTATTTATTTGTTATATCGTCGAAAGCTATTTACACTAGAAAACTGCGCTAAAACACTTAGCATAACTGTGTGCGGACTTGAAAATTTATACATGGTAGCTTTGATTCGTATCGGGTCCAGACTCGTAATCTCATCACACCGTTGGAGCGGTGTATGTCAAAGGCTTAGACCTAACCCTTTGCGATTTTTGATTGCGACATATCACATTGGAGGTTTGGAGAGGAGGCAACACATCATAAAAGGTACATATGGTCATCGCCGATAGCGATTAATTTTATCGCATCAAACCTCCACCGAGGGCAATCGCTGATAGTTATGGGCCATTGGAACCCCGATCGTTGATATTGTGATCTAATCTAAGCCGTTCGATTGGCCAGATCTAGTTCTGCGGTGATAACACATATAACTGTGTAAAAAGGCAGAAAAGCTTTGTTTCAACATTTTGAAGAGCATTTGGTCCCGAAAGGGAAAAAACAAGGTTTTAAGATTTTTCAAAGGGTTTTCACTCCCAATATGAAAAGGCATAGTTTCTAAAGGAACAGAGGTTTTCAACGGGGTGATTGTTTGGGTCATTTTTTTATCCATTTGGGGTCTTACGGCCAAATGGATATAAAATGCTTTCGATATAATTATATGTGGGCATGAAGCTTTAAAGGGGCATTAAAGGGGAAAATGAGACTCGATAAGGAAAATTAGTTGTGGCAGCCTTAGGGTTGCACCATTTTTGGTATCAAAGCATAATTGTCATTGGATTATTGGTGTTAAATAGAACAGAGAAATTTTGTGTGAAGGAACTGAGAACAGAGCTATGTGTTAAAGTATTTATGCAGGCAAGAGGAAGGATCAAATTCTAATCTGAAAGAAGGAAGGCACACAGAGGTGATGTGTAGCAGAACTAACAGATGCAAGGAACAGAGGAAATCCATTCCAAACATAGGTGACATCATAAGAAAGTGTGAAGAATGCAGCAATATAGAACAAGAGAAATTGTTAGAGAAGAACCAAATGTGTTCTTAAAAGCAGAGCAAGGAAACCACTCTAAAGTGGCAGTGAACCTGAAGAATCCAACAAGAGATTGGACAAAGAGGACAGCTGAAGTGTTGTCAAGAGAGAGTGAGAGATTGCAGAAGCCTAGAAGGAGCAAAGATGTCGCTCAAGAGGAGGTTCCTGATAGAGGACTGTGTTTACCAAAAGACTGAGTGAGGAGAGCTTAGTGAGGTAAGATTGCAGTAGGGAGGACTTGTTGTTGCAAAGGCTTGTTGCAGAGGAGTGAGGAGCTCATGGAAAGAGAGGAGAAGAAGATGACTACTAATGGTCATAGCAGAGGTTCAGAAAGAAGCCACAGCAGAAGGAAAGATGTCAAGGTAAATGGCATGAGGATGAGAGTTTGACAGAGAGAGAGCTGAGATAGATTTCCAGATTGAAATATTGATGAAGATGCTGCAGAGAAGTGATAAATACCAGAAGCATGGTTGGACCATGAGAAGAAGAGTAAAGTGGCAGAGGCTACAAGAGAAGAGAAATCAACAAGTGAATTTAGAGATAGCAAAAGAGTTGAGAAATATTGAGCAGATATTGAGTGCTCAAGAGGAACCAGAGGAGCTCAGAGAAGTAGAAGTATAAATGGAAGTTTCCATTTGTAGACCAGAACAAAGTGAAATGTTGGGTGAAGACGATAACGAGAGATCAACTGAAGATCTCGTGAACTATTGGCATAGTTCAGAACAATATGAAGATATGAAGACAATGGAAGCAGATGAGGCAATGAAGCCTTGTGATTTTAATTCTCATAGTTTGTGTATGTTTGCAGGATATGCAGAGGATGATGGACAGTCTGGTGAAACTATCATAACCAGGAATGAAGATTTTGAGGTGAAGTATGATGGAGAATGAATTTTAGAGGAAGAAGGTGTTACTCTATTGTAGCAGAAGGAGTTCATAGATGAAATTATGTTGGTGTGAAATAATCAGATGAAGCTGATATGGACCAAGAGTATAATGAAAATGCCATAGTGATATTCCAAGAAGGTAAACAATTGAATTTGTTTAATGAAATTGATGAAAGAAGCTTGCAATATGATAGTGCAGGAGACAGGATAACTTAGGAGGATTTCTGGGAAAAGGATGAAGCTAAGAATTGGAAATTGTGATGAACTGCTGGAGAGGTTTCACAAGGAAATAGAATTTTTGGAAAGATTGCTTAAGGAACCTCAAGGAGAAATGAAGCTTTCAGAACCTGATGGAGAAAAGGATATGGTTACTATGCATGATAAGGATGAACTGTATCTAACATTTATAGGGTTACGTAAATGTTTAGATTCTTCAATTAATAATGTGACTGCAGGTGTGGAAGACAACATTAATAAATATGATGCTGAAATCAGAGAAATTGAACAGAGGTTATTTGAAAGTGAGATGAAAAATTAGGAGCAACAATGAAGTTATGTCCTCAGAGACATGAAGGAGATAAAAGTATTAATCCAACAAGATGAATATGGAAGGAACCAACAATTTGAAAGGGATGATCAGCAACATGAGAATGAATTTGAGGAACACATTGGATTGCAGCAGGATAGCAACAGGCAGCAGAATGAAGAACAAGAGACTAGTTTAGCAATAATGAGAGCAGAAATGAATATAATAACATAAGGGCTACAAAGAAAGACAAGTAAAGACCAAAGATACAAATGGAGAATGAAGAAAAGGGTCAAATGGAAGCTATTGCAATAGAGGTGGAATGGCAAGCTGATGAACAAGTTCAGGGAACTTGAACAAATTCATTTTGATATGTTAGAGAAGGGGATATTCAAAGGAATGGAGTCACAGCAAGAAGGATCTATTAAAATCCAAAAGATATATGATGGAGGATTGGTGCTTGAAGATTAAAAGAAGATGAAAGGTATTATATTTTGAAAACTAAGAGTTGTTGTGTGTTTGCAGGTCATATAGACTTGAGGAAAGACAAACAATTATTGGAAACTTTTATATTAACAAGTGAAGAGATGACTACTTATAGTCTATGCAGAATAAAGAGGAAAGTTACAGTCAAGTGAAGGAAGATGTCCAGTCAGATGACATCCAAAGGATAATTCAAAAGAAGGATGGTAAAAGAACTATTGAGATCAAAGGATACACTGAGGTAAGGCAACTGTTTAATGTTGTCATAAGGGAAAGGAAAAGAAAAGATATGAGTTTTCAAAAGTTAGAAGAAGGGAATTCACATAATCATGTGACGCAGAGGGAAGACCAGTTGTTGAACATAGCCGTAGTAAATTATGTAGATATTAGACAATTGTTTAAGACTGAAGCCAAAGGAGAGCGGCTACTAAGGGTTGATATAGAATACTTTGTAGATATTAAACAGTAATTGAAGATTATTGACCTTGAAGAAAGCCAGATAAGAGAAGAACTAAAGACAGATGATGCAGATAATGAAGATTGTGCAGAACTTTTGGAAGAAATTCCAATGAAATGGCAGATTGGTGGCATGAGTTAAAGAGGCAAGGAAACCAAAGAACAAGTGATGAAATTGTACAACCAGAACTAAATGAGAACAAATTTGTCATGAATGAAAAATATGAGAAAGAAGTTGTCAGAAATGTTGGCATAATGAGGAAGCAAGGTAAAGCATTTGTGTTTATTGAGTTGATTAATTCTGATGAAGATTTATATGTAGGAACAAGGCAATGTGAAGTCAATCTGAAATAAGGAGTTAATTATGAAGATGAGATCGAATTAATGAAGGATGAGATCAGAATGTCTTGGAAAGATAAATGGTGTCAAATCTACAGTATGGGAGTGTTGAACTATAACTAAATTCAAGAGATGATAGTAACAGAATTACTATTATGCTACAGGGATTTATTGATGAACAGGAGGCTGAAGATGACATTTCAGATGTAGTCAAGTATAATGCCATAATTCTTAAGGGTGTAGAAAATGAAGTTACTCGAAGAAGAAATATTCCAAGTAGCTAAACAAGCAGGAAGAATTTTGAGTTTTCGGGAAATTTGTGAAGTTACAGGTATGCTAAGAATTGAAGAAGTAGTGAAGTCATTGTAGAGGATCAATAGAGAAGGCATTTGTACATTTCATAAATGTATATGGAAATTTATTGGCATAGGTATTATGATGTTCTTATTCAAGAATACAATCATATGCAGGAGAATAGTATTCAACGCATGAGAAGTGAAGTGAACAAAGAATTGGATGAGTTGTGGGGAATCATACAACAACATTCCAATAAAACAAATACAGGACAAAGGAAGAAAGGAAGATTGGCTGGAAGGGATGGTACAAGTAAAGGGAATGGAAAACTGTGAATTAAGATGAGAAAAACAACAGTAAGATATGTGAAAAGGAAAACAACAGATAGTGAGAGCATGTCTAATGGAACAATACAACATAAAGCAGGGAGACCTGGAGGATAATCAACAATAGCAACAACCAAAGACAGACTACCAAACAAAGTATGGGATCTAGGAGGAAATAGATCAGAAGCGCATGATCAGGAGATCATGATTAATTTAAACCTTTGGAGTCTGTTGTAGGAGCATCTAGACCTAACCAGTAATGTGATGGAGTGGTCACATGTTGTGGCTAATGCAAATTTGGAGAAGACTTGGTTGTTTAAATTGTATTAATTTCAAATTCATGTAAGTAGTTAATTATTGCCTAATTCTGAACTGAATTAGGAATAAAAGGCAAGTGATCCTCCCTGCATGGAGATCAAGCCTAGTAGTCTAGTTTGTTTAGATTATGATAGGATTTTATTTCTAAATGTGTAATTTATTCCTTCAATTATCAAGGAGATGGTTAGCTTAGCGTATAGGTGTTTCCTTTCTTTTCTAAAAGAGGGAGGAGATAGAGAGAGGATTCGAGAGCATTTGTAAGCCTACGGGTAGCATGGAAGAAAGAGGCCATTAATTAAGAGAATAAAGCCAGAGAAGGGAGAGAGCCTCGAATGTAGTTTGTATTATGTTTGTATAGAGAATTGCTTTGAGCGTGAAACGGTGTAATCGATGCATTCCTTTGAGACAGGGGTTTTTCTATGTGATCAGGCCTAAGGCCGAGACTCTGTAATGTGTTTATGGTGAATAAATCAATGTTGTTTGTATTATGATATAACTAGCCTGTGGAGTCCTCAAATGCTTGTTTTCTGTTTGGATTTGACTGAATTTGGTGGTGGTCCTGTGTTTTCATCTTTTGCAGTGGAAATCCCTGCCGGTAAGGAAAATTTGGTGTAATCTGGGTTTGCAGACAGAAAACCCAAAAATACACTAAGTATCGGCTCAAACTATGTTTAAACTAAGAATATTGACCTCAAAGATTTTAAACGGAGGTTTTGAATGATGTTTGGTCTGTAGAACCCCAAACCACATCGCCCCTTTGTATTTATTTTTTATATCGTTGTAAGCTATTTACACTGAGAAACCGCGCTAAAACACTTAGCGTAATTGTGTGACAAACTTGAAAATTTATACACGACAACTTTGAGTCGTATCGGGTGTGGACTCATAATCGCATCACACCATCAGAGCGGTGTATGTCAAAGGCTTAAACTTGACCCTTTGCGATTTTCGATTGTGACATATCGCATTGGAGGTTTGGAGAGGAGGCGACACATCATAAAAGGGACATATGGTCATTGCCGATAGCGATTAGCGTTATCGCATCGAACCTTCGCCGAGGGTAATCGACGATAGTTATGGGCCGTTGGAACCCTGATTGTCGATATTGCGATCTAATTTGAGCCGTCTGATCAGCCAGATCTAGTTCTGCGGCGATAACACATATAACTGTGTAAAAAGATGGAAAAGCTTTGTTTCGACATTTTGAAGAGAATTTAGTCCCAAAAGGGAAAAATCATGGTTTTAAGATTTTTGAAGGGTTTTCACTCCCGATATGAAAAGCCATATTTTCTAAAGGAACAGGGGTGTTTGGCGAGGTGATTTTTTGGGTCTTTTTTTATCCATTTGGGGTCTTAGGGCCAAGTGCATATAAAACGCTTCCAATATAATTACATGTGGGCATGAAGCTTTAAAGGGGCATTAAAGGGGAAAATGAGTCCCGATAAGGAAAATTAGTTGTGGCAGCCTTAGGGTTGAACCAACAACCTTGTCTTCCAAACAAACTATTATAGTTGATAAAGTAACCACAGACACAAAACCCTCAAAGAAGCTCCCCCCTATGGCTATACCATCTGTTGCTTCCAGTTTTTCATTCTCTCTTATACATTTTCTCTCTGTTGTTAGAACATTTGTGCTTTTCCCCTATGCAAAAGATATTTTAGAGGTGGTCAATCATTCTGAAAAAAGTGATGGGGAGAGAGAGAGTTTAAAGTAGGAGGGTCAGTTCACATTTTCTTCTGATGGGAAGGTTGAGGATCAAAATTGTGTGTTCTTAAATTGTTGCCTTGATGGCCATCCTGACATGTGTAAAACAAGTATAGATCCCAGTTATTTAGAACCTGAAAGACAAGCTAGCCCATCCTCTATGCCTTTCCAAGAAATTGTTAAGCGAGTGCAGATGAATCTAGGGAATCCTTGTGTCCTTGAAACACAAGAGCCACTTTAGGATCTAATTCGTGGAGCATTAAATGTTCATGGGTTGTAGTGACTGTTCATTTAGAAACCCAAGTTTCATCACAAAAATCAAATCAAATTTATGGATTTCATTTACCTACATCAAGGCCGCATACCCAACATTCTAGGGAGGAAGATTAATCCTTACAAGACATTCGCTCAGCCAAATTTGTCAATGTGTAACCCAAAACTTGTGCGCAAAAGGTTTGTTCAATTTCAAGTATATTTGTCGACATTTGAAGCAGAGTTTAATCACTGAAATAACATTGCATTTTTTTTTTAATTAAGGGAAAAATTCCTCAGCAAACAATTGCAAATTCCCTTGTTAACTCTCACTTATTTGGCATCACTATTTGTGGAGGTCGTGTCTCTTATTTCTAGAGGTCAAATTTCAGTTAAATAACAGTATTCCTGTGGTTGATTTCGGCATTGGCACAACGTGATCAACACCCTTGGCATATTAACCTTTTTCATAATTTAATTTGGAGTGCTATCTTTGAAGGCCAAATTGTTTGGTCCAAGAGGCCAAATTCATGTGTAGTGGATTAGTAATTTTCAATTGATAATATCAATCCTATAGCAGACTTCTTGGAGGCTGAATTTTATTTCCTAAAAGGGCAAGTTGTTCCAGATTGCATGAAGTATAACTTCCAAACATCTTGACACTAGACAATCCATGAATTTAATTATTATTGTCAACTGAAGCAAACTCCAAGTTTTTCCCTCAAATTGCATTGTAATCATTGGAAAACATTCTTAATTAAAGTTCAGATTGCCTCGTGTTTTTCATATTTCACATGCTAATTGTTTGTAGAAATGTGTCAAAGAAGAAGTTTCAATATTGTAAAAAAAATTGCTTGAATTTTTTCTTGGGTACACTGCAGTGGTATCAGAGCATGACTTTGGCTAGCTGTGGATGATATCAAGGAAAGGAATTCGAGGACCATAATTGAAGGCTAAGGGTAAAATGCTCTCAAATATAAAATTTGAAGATTATGACTGAGACTTTGTAAACATATTAGAGAAAATGGGAGTGTGGCTATTATCAAAGAAAGGAAGGAGAAATTACAAACTTAAAATGCAAGATCTTGAAGCAAAAGATAAAAGGGAAGTTAGGAATACTAGAAAAAATGAAGATAATACATCCAATTGAAGAGATAAAAGAAAACTTGAAAGTAGTTTATTTAGATGCAGTTGAAGCTTTGAAACACATATCTGATGGGAGCAAGGACACAATGGACAGTGATACTAAAGAAAGCTATACATAGAGGCCATTTTGCTTGAATGGGAAAATATATGATCTATAGAATTTTCCCAAGGAAAAAGGCATGGATTTAATCCTACTAAAAAGCTTATTTAGCATTGGGAAACTAGGATTTAATAACTTGCCATCTGGAGACACAATTGTTGCATCGAACTAAATTCTGATGGAACCAAATCCAGGGGTTGAGACAGACAAAGTAGCTCCAGTATTGGATTTTGTAGGAAGTGATATTTATCTGGAATGCTACCCTGGAATGTTAATCACTCATAATGATTTTGTATCTAGCAGACTTCAGTTTATCTTTGGAGATAGTAAGCATTGTCCTTTATCTTATTCTCAACATCTAAAATGGTCATGTCTTTTTCATCCTAGAGGCCCCATGCTCCTTTCCAAGCAAACAAGGTGGGTATAGACAAGACAACATGGGAGATATTTATTTCCTGTTGAGATTCTAAGGGTCGGAGATGTAATTCCTTTACCCATAGTTGTTGTGGATCCCATATGTTTCACTGGAAAAAATCGAATTTGGTGTAATAAATCAATCCTATTTTGTTCCCAATCACGTGTTAGAGGATTTCTCGCTAATTGTACACCAGTTACCTGTCATGGATTTCTTAGGCAAGTGCAATGATATTATGGACCAAAGAAATAGCCTATTGGTATAAAACTCCAAACGAAAGGGAGCTTGCTTAGAGATTGATCAATGCAATGGAGCTAATGCTCTTGAAGTTTGCATAAAACTTTTAACAATAAAAACACCATAGTGCACTATGAATCTTATTGAAGGCTTGTCATTGGGGAACACTAAAGGAGATTACTCATTAATAATGAGCCCAAATGGAAGCAGTAAAATATCTATGTTGAGAAATATTGCGAGAATGTGGTGTTCTAGTAAAGGCATCATTAGGTTCCACATTGAACACAATAATAAAGAATTAGATAAATCTACTTTACCAGAAGTTTTAAAGCATATTCAGCGACTTAAGTCGTGTTGTGATCTTGAAGCTACAGTGAATAACAAGGCCTGATCTAGAAATTTCATCTTAAGAATTTAAGGGGCCCTAGGGGACAACAATAGCTCAAAACAATGGACATTTTCTTACCTATCAGTCAACAAGCTGAAGCAAAAATTTTCCACGTGCATACCAACCTATAATTACCTTTAACAAGTACACACATGTTCTTAGGAGAGGAAACATATGCTCATGTTTTGACATGGAGGAGATGTATGACCAATGGCCCATGGAAGCAAATTGCTTTGGGTTTGATGCAAATTTTGAATCTATAAGTATATGCGCATGCATGGTATTAGAAGCCCTCTTGTGCATCCTTTGGGAGTTGATATGGTAGCAAATTTTGCTTCAAAGATAGCACTTCCAGGAGTCAAGGGTTGGAAGCCCCTTGCAGTCTATGATAAATTTACCAGGAGCTGGTCATGGATTGAGCCAGTGGTATGATCGTATCTAGATCCCCAAGGCACAAGTCCATGGAAGTCTAGAGTTCTCCAAAGGCATGGGGCATTTCTTAGAAGATGCTTTTAAAATTGGTGGAAGCATTTGCAAATTGGACGAAAAATGGGCAATAAACTCTTCAGCAAATTGTTCTTCTGCCTACCCCACCACCACCATCAATGGCAACATGTATAGATGAAAAGGAAATATTTCAGGACTTGAGAGCTCAGAAAAGTTCAATCACTATCACCCCAAGTTCTGCTGATATGAGAGCTTATTTCCGTAGAGAAGAAGTTCTTCGATACTCTATTCCTAACAGGGCCTTCTCTTACACTATTGTAGATGGGCATAAGGTAGTTTTTGCTCCACTAAGGAGATGTGGTGGCAAACCTACCTCATATTTTCAGGACCATTTTATGTTGAAGCCTAATAGGCCCCCTCATGTGACAATACTATGCTTTGTGAGAGATGCAACTGCTATTTTGCCTGGGAGCATCGGCACGAGGGTAGATATTTGTACACTTATCAAGGATTCTCAATACATTGTAGAAGATGTATCAAATGCACAAGTTAATCAGGTTTTTAGTGGAGCATTGGTTTGCATGCATTATGAGCACGATCCTTGTGTGCAATTTTATGGAGATAGAAAATTGTGCGTTTACTTACACTCTGAAAGAGCTGAAGAAGATTTTGTCAATAACTATGTGATTCAATTTGATTTTAGTTTTGTACTCTTCGATGTTTTCTGGAGTACAAAATATCATGGAGGTCTTTGATGCTCTTATATTCTTTGAATCGTCATCGATAAAAACTCTAGTTGGAAATGATAGAAATCAATTTGCATAAACAAGAGATAGTCTGTGAAATATCAATTATACTACACTGAATTCAAAATCATAGCACATGATTAACACAAAGCCAATCCTGATTTTGTTGTTGTCTTTCCACAATGGGACACAATGGGCCATGTAGAAGTTGTATTCCAAGTTTGGATAAAATTGAAGTTGCACACAAGTTCTTCCAAAAATGTTTGTAACATAGTTAGTGTTATGGAGTGCCACGATTGTTGCATATGTACAAAATGGTCTCCATCACGAAGCTTTGAATCTCTTTCATCATTTATAAATTATAGGATTGAAGCCCAACTCTGTGACCTTTGCAAGTATTCTCCCTAAATATGCCAATCTATCAATCCCACAAGAAGGTCAGGAAGTCCATGTTTATATAATAAAGAATAGCTTGAAGGGGCATTATTTTGTGGGGAATGCACTAATAGATATATACACCAATTGTGGAATTATCGATATTGCTCACACTGATTTTGAGGGCATGTCTCAAAGAGGCATAGTCTCATGGAATTTACTGATGATGGGTTATGTACAAAGTAAGAAGTGTAGTGAGGCCAATAAAATCTTCTACCAAAAGGGTATTGGATGTGGTAAACTCTAATGAGGTCACATTTTCCACCCTTTTATTGACATGTGTTCACATAGCTGCTCTGCAGCATGGCAAAAAGACCTAGAATTAAAACTAAATTTTATGTTTAGTTAATTTCAACCCAAATTTCCAAACGTAAATTTGATGAGAAAAGGAAATTTCCATTGGAACATTTTACCTTCTCATCTCTCTTTGGTTTTATATTCTATGATGGAATCATTTTGAGGATGACATGACATGTTCTACAAAGAGATGGAAAAGGCAAAAGAAGGACAATGTTGAGAATTTGGAACCTGCGCCTTGTAATGATGGTACTTATCATTGCATGGATGATCAGGATGGTTGTGGCTCGGGCCTTGTGTTTTATTTCTGCTCTCCTGATTATAATGGAGACTCATCATCTATATATTCTGGTGGCAAGGCAAAACTTGTGTATAATAAAAATGGTTCTTTGACTCTTGTGCTCACTGCAGAGGATGTAATTGAGACGAAAAAAGGAAATCACTCATTTCTGTAGGGAATAATGCCTTATCCCTCTCAGAAACCCCTGCAAGCATTGACAGCCTGCCTATATAGAATGTTGATGGAACTATTGTTCCTGTGATCAAAAGGTCAATACATAAAAAATTGGAGACTAAGGAATCTAATCTATCCTGCACTGGTTATGTCTAGATTGCTTACAGCAAAAAACCACCAGACAATGAAGAAGGGGATATTATTAAGTCCATCCTTGGAGTATTATCAAATAGCAAAGTGGCAACAAAACAAGTGGAAGATGTTAAACATAATGTCACATAGGAAAATGTCAAACATAATGTCAGGGTGCCAAAAGTATATGTCTGAATTAATGGCAACTTGGAGTTACTGATGATCATCCATATATATGCTCAACCAAATAAGCCTATATTATTTGTGCCCTGATGTACTTTCATGTGCTATACTACAAAAATAGCTTTCTATCAAGATAGTATCAATGCCTATATCTACTCAATCCTGAGAAGAGTCCTATAAATACACAATAAAAGAGGTTGTAGCTCCAAAACTTAACATGTTGGATAAGTCCTCACAATATATGTGGAGGCTTTTGTAATACAAATGTTGATTCAAAACTTGTTCCCATAGTAAATTTGGGCAATTGTATTTGTATTGTTTTAAAAAAAATCTTATTCCTACACTCCTATGTCAGACTAGTTACTTTGCAATGCATTTATAGCAACTTTTCATTTACACATTAATTATTGTGTTATGCTATTTCCCAGTTTCCTGGAAATTTGTAAGTGACATTTTTAAACATGTACCATTTCCCAACCATATGCACTTCTTGATCTTGGTGGCAAGAATCACATTAAGTGGCAATGTTTTGTTGTTGAATTGTGTTTGTATGGTGAAGCGCGGACCTCAAAAGCATATATATGGTAGCTATCCATTATTCCAACCCAAATTTCCCTATAATGATATTGTACCACCACTTGATTCTATAAAGAAGTTGCAATCAGTCTAGTACCATAAAGATGACAGCATAGTTCATGGTTTTACAGCTCATATTCTGACTGAAATTATATCAAATGATAGAACACAGTCATAGATTGAAGTACTTTGTCCACTTAACAAGCATTTGATACTAGCCAACAGGATGGAAATTCACTAGTGAGGTTGATGGAATGTTAAGCCACCACCAGTGTTCCATTCCTTTGATGCTCTCAATAATTTCCTCTCTGATTTGTTGGAGAAGGGCCATTCCATAAGAAATTCAATGAAACTATCATCCAAAACAACAAAAAGTGTCTGGACAATGTTGAAATAGCATATTGACGTTTATTTGACTTTTGTATTATAGATATATGAGTAGAAGACACATCAAAGAAGATCTCTCTAAACCTTAGTATACTGATCCATCTCTGTTGAGCCTTCAGGGACTACTCCTAAGTACAGGGAAGCATGAATAGATTGAATGTGAGTTCAATACAAGAAAAGAAAATTCAAAAAATTCAATATCACCATTGAACATATTATTAATATCCATGATAAGGGAGGAGTCCCCATACAAAATAATCTTGACAATGTTGGTGTTTGTCAAGCCCCACAAGGGTACAAGAGAGCAACACATAGTGGAAAAGAAAGCAGCCAATCCTTTCTGCAATATTGCTTTTCTGAGCCTGGACATATACTAGCAACAAAGGAACTAATCTTCAAGTTTTGATGCCAAATCGAATATGAGCTGAGATGAGAGCACGACCAAAACTGCACACTTCAATTGTTAAGAAACAGGTCTTGCTAAAGATACCGCCAAGGTTGAGCAAGATGATGTTGGTGGCATTGATTGTTGAACTTCATTGATGTTGGTGGTGTTGATTGTTGAACTTCGTTGATGTTGGTGGTATTGATTGTTGAACTCCTCTACCATGGACCTAAAAATAATGTACCCTTCACTCGAAGGAAAATAACTGGTTAGGCATGCTAGGTTTTTTCTACCACATTATAAGGTTGAGGGGATGAACCCTTCACTCAAACCAAAAACCAAAATCATTGGTTAGGCGTGTTAAAAGGTTGAGCAATCCAAGTCTAAAGACTTTGATCTAGATTATGTTTATGTATCTCTTGTTGATGATTTCATTTTTAGTAGTGTTGAATCAATGATGCATTTCATGACTGGTTATGTTGATCAATGATTTGTGGATTAAAACACCCATGAGCCTTCCTAGACTACTGCTAAGTACATGAAGGCATGAACAGATTGAATGTGAGTTCAGTACAAGAAAAGAATTTTTTCAAAAATCAATATCACCACTGTACATATTATTAATATCCATGATAAGGGAGGAATCCCCTGACAGAATAATCTTGACAATGTTGGTGTTTGTGAAGCCCCACAAGGGTACAAGAGAACAACAAATAGTGGAAAAGAAAGTAGGAAATACTTTCTATAATAGAAATTTTATGAGCTTGGACATATACTAGCAACAAAGGAACCAATCTTCAAGTTTTGATGCCAAACCAAATATGAGCTGAGATGAGAGCACGACCAGAATTGCACACTTCGATTGTCAAGAAATAGGTCTTACTAAAAATAACTGCCAAGGTTGAGCAAGATGATGTTGGTGGCATTGATTGTTGAACTTCATTGATGTTTGCGGTATTGATTTATGAACTCCTCTACCATGGCCCTAACAAAAATGTACCCTTCTCTCAAAGGAAAATAATTGGTTAGGCATGCTAAGTTTTTTCTACCACATTATAAGGTTGAGGGGGTGAACCCTTCACTCAAACCAAAATCATTGGTTAGGCATGTTAAAATATTGAGCAATCCAAGTCTGGAGACTTTGAGCTAGATGATGTTTATGTATCTCTTGTTGATAATCCCATTTCTAGTAGCGTTGAATCAATGATGAGTTTCACGAGTAGTCGTGTTGATCAATGATTTGTAGTTTTTATGTCTAGTTTTGTTGCTACTACTACTGAGGTTGCGGAGGAGTCTTAGGAGCCCTCAAACTATAAGCCACATTATTTATGTAGCTCATGTTGATGCTCCCATGTCTATTAGTGGTGATGAGTTTGATCATGATGAGGAGTGATCATGTTGATCACTGATATGAAGATTTGTAGTAGGTTAGTGGCCCCATAGCTTGTAGCATTGTTTTTGGACTCTAAAGGTCATTTAGAGCCTCATTGGTTATGTATTTTGTTGTTGATATGCAGTGCACTCAATTCCATTTTGATATATTCACCTTTGCATGGTATATAGATGAGAAAAATTTGCATATTTTTTCTTTATTGGTTTGGAATCATGGTTTTAAATCTTAAAAATAGTTTTCTCATTAAAAATTAATTATTTTATCTATTTTTTTAAAGCTCGGTTCATTGAGATCTATTATAATTGGAAAGTAGGGCCAAATTCCACCATTGGAAAGCTCATATGTTGGAGATGATTATTTCATTGAACTCCGCTTTTTCGAGAGGACCAAAATTGACCTAAATATCATCAAATTTGGACAAGAAAAAGTGTGTCTTTGAATTTATGCCCACCCATGTGCAAATTGTCAAGGTCTAACTCATCATCATAAAGCCCAATGGTCATGTCTTTTTTCCCTCAACAAGTTGTCTATATAAAGGTGCCTTCAACCTCATTCGATACATCAAAGGGATCCAATTTATATCGAAGGTATCCGAGCTCTTGAGGAGGACGAAGGGTTGCCTATTTTGGGTTTCTTCTTCAACAACTAGGGCCAAGATTCCTCATATATACAGCCGCAAGACTGGATGAAATTTCAGGGAAACTTGTATGGGTAATCCTATCATTACAGGTTTGAATTAAACCTCATAAATCTAGGCCATGTTTGGGTATTGACTTTGAGCTAATATATGGTCAATTTAAGGAATAATTTCTCCCTTTTTCGTGTGCACTTCAGAGCCATTACTCTAGGTAGGTTTGTAGGCATGCACTAGGTTAGACAGAGCGACCGAGAAGCCTATCTTGGGTTCAGATAAATTCTAAGGGCTAATGATGGACAACCTCTTGCTTGCCAAGGAAAGCCACAGTTGAAAGGAGGGTTTCTTGATTAATTGAATGGAACAATAGTGGATTGTAAGAAACCCTGACTAGATCTTAGCTGACTAATGTTGACAAAATGAAGATATTGCAATTTTGGGCTATTCACTTGTCCAAGGGCAATCATATTGGAACTTTAAATTGGCAAGTCATTTTTACTTTAAATTAGTGTACTTTCTCTCTCTGTTGAACATTTGATATTAATAATAAGATTAATTGATAAAGGATTTTCCCTGGCTTGTGCCATATCCTTATGTACTCTTGTCTTAGCTTGTCTTTTGCATCTTTTGTATGTGTTCTTTCTTCAGTTACTATCATTATAATGATGTCTTATGTGACTCCTAATGGAAAATCGGGCTAATATGGATCTCTAAGGTAATTTTCCTAAGTAAAGAACATGTTAATCTAAAATTAGCATGGTGTCAGAGCTCAGGTGAGGTTGAGCCCAAGCAAGATAAAACACAATCACTAATATGGTTTCATCACATCAAAAGGTAGAAGCACTACTTGGACCGAGCTCCTTGTGGAATTAAATCAAATTCTGGGCATAATCACTATGCTATCTATGACTAAGCCGAAAACCTAATCAGAGATTTCATTATAGTAGTTATGTGCTCATTTTGGAGGATAAATTCACTCTATTTTTAACTAAGTTTGGATTCTCCTTTGTGCGTTTACTTGTGGAAGGATATTATGTCTTAAAAAACAAAATCTCCTATGATTTCTGAACCACTGTGGTGCCTTGTTTGAAGTTTTATAATACCTTTTTTTAGGACCGAAACATCAGGCATATAGCTAGAGTATGGTAATTTTTTCCCAAAAGAATAGCCCAGGAGATATCTCCCTCTGAGATCCTCCCATTGATCTGAGAGACTTGGCTAATAGGTATTGGATATGAGATATTTTACTATACCTTTCCCTCTACAATTTTTAATAGATCTCATCTACACATAAGTATCGTTATTCCTACATGTCGGAGGTCCTTCTTTCACTCAACATCTTTGTCTTAGCATAATATCCATGTTTTACATGGCATCTTATAGTTGGCACAATCCCTCTATAAATAGTATCGCTCAATCTCATTTAGCACAGTCCCTTTTGTATATATCATCATGCAGGTAACATGATCTCCTTGTATATGACTTCACTCTATTGGCTTGATCCTATAGTTTACATTTCATATGTATCGTCTTGCGCATCCTATCACTATTAGGCACCTCGCATGGTTCTAAATACATTGTACCTCTTTTTGCTCATTGCATATGTAAGTTTTCATTCTCGACACATTGGCACTGAAAGTATGTCTCTAGAAATATATGTAAAGAGCAGGCAACGTTTTGGTATGACAAAACCATATATAAATCAGTGTATGGTTTCGGATCCGAGTATTGCATATGGCATGGATGTCATCTCAATCCTGTAAGATGATATGCATTGTATGCATAGAATAAATACTCTAATTATAAGAAGACATTATGGTATTACGTATACATATTGACATGGTTTCTGCAATATGTGAATGACATCATATTTGCAAGAAGAGCAATATTGGCATCAGCAATCAACATATATACATAAATTCATTCATTATTGGTATATGCATGGCATTCTTGCAAGCCCTGAAACAATTGTGGTATTTTGGAAAGCTATTGAAGTTTGGAAATTCTAATCAAAGTTATTATCATTCATGGCCTTGGGTAGTATGTTGACATTTGTTTTGTATATCTCTCTATTGAACTTTTGAGCTTCTCTTCCTCTCAAATCCTAGAAAACAAGAAGCTTTGTTCTCCTATTGTTCTAGACTCACCTGTAACTCAACTCATAAAGAAAAATAAGCCAAGACCCCTATGTCGATGGATCATTAGTAAGGCTCCAAAGCATTAATGCATTTGTACATCATACAGTGATAAATCTTGAATCTGAACCAAGTCTTGACCTCTCAACAGTGACATGATCTATAGTTCTTACATTAGTTGAGCCAACTTTTGGAGATTTTCTGACTTACAGTAGCTATAGGCATCAAGCAATGAAATCATTCAATATTTATAACACAATTCACCCTCTTTTAGTTTTTCTATACTAAGCCTTAAGTAGCAGAGCAAAGCTTCTGCTGAAGACATGTTTGTAAGCAAAGATCTTGGATCATTCAAAAGGAATCATGCTCTTGGAAGTTTGAAGACCTGAAGCTATCATAGAACCCTGTACAGTGAAGATTGTTGGTTACCTCACAATGATATGTGGCATCAGTTCTACTATGTGTGACACTTCTCTACAACTCAGCGTCATCTATGATCTTTTTTCAAGCCCAATATTATGAATGATATTACTACAGCCCAGTAGCCATAATGATATGTTTAGCCCCAGTAAATTGATAACTATATTATAGCCTTGTTCACAATCAAAGTTGTGAACTAGACATATGGAAACATTTGATAGCTTATCTTTTGAAGAATCTACGAGGATCTTCCCGTAAAAGAAAGTGCAGCACCTTATATTTTGAAAAGGGGTGCAACACTCTTGAAACCTTTTTTTTAAAGAACATCTAAGTGAAGAAGTGCATGGGACTTCGGAGAAGATCTCGATAACAACCCTTATCAGCATGAAAGTTGAGATGCCTTAAAGAAAGTGCATGAAAGATTCTATACGAGCACGATAAGTAGATGAGGTGTTGATTTTGACATCTATCACCTAGCAATGGATGATAATTCAGATATTTTGAAATAATCTCATGGGAGGATTTCTTCCCCCTGGTTGAAGAAGAACCATGACAATTATTCAAAATTTTCCTCTTTGACCTGGAGCTTCCTTGAAGTTTATTGTTGCAGTTTCCTCATGAAAAATCTCATCCCTTGCTTGAGAAGTTCATAATTAAAATCTAGATGATCACATGAAACAAGTCTTCAGAGGGAGTTATAGAATCCTTGGCAGTATGACCTGATGACTCTTCTTGCCAAATGTTTATTGATAAGGGCAATCTGAAATATATCCTTGTTATTTGAAAGACTGCATGGAAGTTGCATGATCATGACTTTGGTTATATTTTGGCAAGGTGACTTTTCTATATATATCCAAAGTAAGTTACAGTCAAGCCATAAAGGTGCAGATATTGATGATATTTGATTGATGACCCTCTCAAAGTAAGAGGGAGTTGACCTAGCCTTGATAATCTATTTCATGCACTTAAGATCTGATGAAGAAGTTGTTGGTCTTGTGGGATCCCTGGTGTCCTAGATAAATGCCTCGTTATGAAGACTCTATATATATATTGGTAGCTACTTATTAAGATATATCAGTGACTGTATTGCCTATAATTTGATGTACACAGATGAAATACAAGATTCCATGAATACTTTGATGTTGGCTCGGTTGGCAGTATGATGGATGGAAAGAGAACATCTAGTACTATATCTCTTGATTCGGTTGTTCTGAAAGCACTATTGAGGTTGATTGTATAAAGTAGCAAGCATGGCTTATTATGAACCATTTCGGTTGAATAAGTTCTTCAGTGAGCTATTTGAGCATGTGTTATATTGTGATATTCTTCAGACAATCCATACTCCACATATATTGGGTACCGCTTTATGGTGCTTTGGAAAGCTACCTAGATTCATCATTGTTGAATGAGAATATTACCTTCTTCAAAGAGAGGTTGGGAGTTGTGGATAGACCTTACTAGTAGGGTCCTGGTTGAACATTGAGCTCTGGGAGATCCTTAGGGCCGAGGTACTTCTTGAGAGCTATGAGAGACAATAAGGTGAGTAGTTAACCTTCCCCTCTGATACCCCATGATGGTTGACATGTGTGTAGGGTGAGTGGTTCACCTTCCCCTCTGATTGATGAGATATGCATAAGATGAGTGGTTCACCTTCTCCTATAGATACCCCAATGAGAGATGCATTCAGGAATCTGCTTGTGGACATGTTGGTGGTATGTGGTTCATCCTTTCCCCACATTTAGGATGCTCATTCCCTATGATTGATGGTTGACATGTCAGTGGGACTTTGTTCACCCTTTCCCCGCATGTACAATCCTTCCTATGATTATTGATTGGCATGCATGTAGGACGTGGTTTATCCTTTCCTTACTCTTGGTTTGCATGCATGTAGGATGTGGTTTCTCCTTTCCCTATGTATGGTTGTGACATGTGTTTGTAGGATGTGGTTCCTCCTTTCCCTACGTATGGTTGTGACATGTGTTTGTAGGATGTGGATTCTCTTTCCCTACGTGTGGTTGTGAATAGGATGTGATATATTCTTTCCCTTCTAGTGTTCCTACATCATCCTACCCATGAAGTCTAGGACACATGGGAAGTACCTATCATCTGGCCAATGAGTTGGAAAAAGTGGTTTGGGACCATAGCACTACCAATGGATGCATCATGTACTGTCGTAATCCCTATCTCTAGGATGAATGATGTTCAACAAACTTGATCACTTGGGATCAAGTCTGATTACGGTTTGACATCTGGTTATATGGATCGACTTTTGTCGGTGGAGAGTGGTAAGGTCTTGTGACTCACTCTCAATTGATTCTTCTTCATTATTCTTATTAGTGTTCTATTGAGAAGAGAAGAGATAAGATACAAATATGGCACGTGATGTTAGGATAGTTCATGATGACCAGATGGCATGATAGTCTGCCAGGTGGAATTCTCCCTAGTTGAGAGGGAGTGTTAAAATTGACAACTAGGGACAAATTCCACCATTGGACAACTAATCTACTGGAGATGATTATTGCATTCAACTCTTCTTTTTTAGAAGACCAAAATCAACCTAAAGATTATCAAATTTGGACAAGCAGAAGTGTGTTTCTGAATTGATGTCCACTCATGTGCAAATTGTAAAGGTCGGTCGCATCATCATAAATCCCAACGTTCATGTCTTTTGACCCTCAATTTTTTTTATATATTGAGGTACCTTCAACCTCATTTGATACATCAAAGGGCTCCAATTTATATCTAAGGTAGTTGAGATCTTAAGGAGGACGAAGGGCTACCTGTTTTGGGTTTCTTCCTCATTAACTAGGATCAAGATTCTTCAGATAAATAACCATAGGACTTGACGAAATTTTAGGGCAACTTGTATGGGTAATCTTGTCATTACAGGTATGAATTCATCCTTAAACAGTTAGGTCATGTTTGGGTATTGACTTTGAGCTGATCTATGGTCAATTTAAGGAAGAATTTCTCCCTTTCTGTGTCCACACTTCAAAGCCATTACTTTAGGTAGGTCTGCAGGCATGCACCAGATTAGACAGAGGGGTTGAGAAGCCTATCTTAGGTTCATATCAATTCTAAGGGCCAGCGATGGACAACCTCTTTCTTGCCAAGGAAAGTTGTAGCTGAAAGGAGGGTTTCTTAATCAATTGAATGGAACAATAGTGAACAGTAAGAAACCCTAACTAGATCTTAGCTAACCATTGTTGACAAAATGATGATATTGCAGTTTTGGGCTATTCACATGTCCAAGGGAAATCATATTGGATCTTCAAATTGGCAAGTCATTTTGACTTTAAATTATTGTACTTTCTCTCTTTGTTGAACATTTGATATTGTTAATAAGATGAAGTATTGATCAAGGGTTTTCCCTGGCTTATGCCATATCCTTTTGTACTTTTTTCTTGGCTTGTCTTTTGCATCTTTCATCTATGTTCTTCCTTCAATTATTGTCATTATAATGATGTATTATGTGATTGCTAATGGAAAATTGGGCTAATATGGATCTCTGAAGTAACTGTCCTAAGAAAAGGACATGTTAACCTAAAATTAACAAGACCTAAAGTCTTGGTTTAACTGGTTCTGGTTTTTGAATACTACGTTCTGGAGAATGTAATAAACTAATAGTGTCAAAGAGAAATAGTTTGAAATAAGCTAGATCCATTACCTCGCTTTATGTGTTGCAAAGTTTCAAGATTGACAATCTATAGTGTTTCTTTTGTCACAACACAATGGAGCAATACAAGGTCACTTGTCGAAAGAAAATCATTAAAAGTATCCATCTATTTGGTGGCTAGGGGGAAAGATCTGCACCCTCTTACAAATTTTCCCTTCACATAAAGGGAAGTTTAAAATCACCTCTATCATTACTCATGTCCCTAAGAATAGGAAAATAATTATGTAAATGTTATACACATTGAGATGAAGTTGGTCGCAATATAATTCCTATGAGTGCAATGTTTCCAGATCCATCATTCTAAAGCAAAATAAATGCTCCATGGCTTGAAATGTTTTTTTAGGGCTCGTCCTTCGAAAAAATCATGGAAGGTCATTGAAAATTACCCTTGGGTAGTCTTTATTGAAAGATAGTTTTTGTTAAGGCATTTTCAGAAATGCACACAGATCCAACATTCGAATGCCAAAAAAATATTGATGCTCTAGAATGTTTTTTTGGGTTCATTATTTCTCAAATGCCACTAGAGAGTTGACCTGCATAATTATTTATTTAGAGGAAATTGTTCTAAAAAATACAATAGAGGTATCAATAGCACATACCTCTTCGAAATAATAATGGAGGATTGTAATCTTGGATGCCAATCTCAATCCAAGCTCTTGGTGGTAAGAGTGTAGGTCGAGGCTGGTTAGTTAGTGATCCAGAGCACGATACCACATGGGGATGGGTAGCTTGGTAATAGGGCTCGAGAGATCCAGGCCAACTAGAGCTCGAAAAGCCCTATTTCAACAATAAGTACGTGTGCAACAAGACTATGACAATATCAACCACATCTTCGGCCCTGGTTGTGTGGACATGGAGGATGTGCAACCCTAGATTCATGGTAAGGGTGATATTGACAGCGTTCTCGGACAAGCTGAGGCAGAGGATCAACTCCCATGGTTGAAGCCTCCTTTGGGCGTCCCGAGAGAGATAAGCAAGGGAATGAAGGAGCACAGTGATGGCTGATTCTAAGCACCCACATGTTGGACAAAGGCAATGCCACAAAGGGTTTCTTAGTCAATTTTGCTAGCATTCAGGAAATTGATTGTGATCCCCAGAGGAAAACCAGCAGTCGAATCCCAATCCACCTCCTTTCCATCATTGTTCATTCATCTCGATCACCCGAGGAAAACTAACAATCGATCCTAATCCAGCTCCTTTCCATTGTTGTTCATGGCCTCTATCATCTTTTCCCAGGCCGTTGTGGAATAATGGTGGATTTTACATGAGTATATGAGGATTTCATTGTATTATTTGGTCAGGTTTATCCAAGTCTTTCAGTGTTTAGATGCTTAAGATCAAATGAATTCATTGATGTAGATTATTGAGGGAAATTTGAATGTGTTCTAGAAATGTTTTATAGCGCGAGTGTTTGTGATCATATTTATTTCTTATAAAAGTTGGTTGATTGGTATTAAAGGATAGATAAATATGTAGTTTTATATTAGATTTTTTAGGATTTTCTTTTTATTATAATTTTTATGGATATTTTATTATTTTTTATTTGTTTATAATTATTAAAGTTTTTAAGTTATTGGTTGGTTAAAAATTAGTTTGTGAAATTTAAAATGTTGTAAAATATATATATTTTCAAATTTATTGAGAGTGTAAATTACAATGAATTGTTGAGTGGAAGAAATTAGTTTAGTTAAAAAGAAAAATTAAGGGGTCTTGACATGGGTTTCATCTCTTTCTAAGAGTAAAGTCATTTTTTAAATTTTGTTTAGGATAAAAAAATTTGTGTGTGCTTTTAATTGTTTATCATGTGTTATGTTTGAAGTGGGTTTGTAACCATGATTATTGTTGCCTATGTAAATACTAATTTAGGCTGCATTATTTTGGTATCAAAGTAGGTTTCGGGCCCACATATGAATTGAAGAACAATGTTATCAAAGGGAATTTGTTTGGTGGAGCTATAACAAGGAGAATTTCAAAAGAGCACATAAGGGAATTAGGAATACAAGCATAGGGTGGAGGGAAACATAACCACGAATAAAATACCCTAGATGTTGAGGTTCATGTTAACTAGAATGGATTCCATGGAGGAAGCTAAGAAAAAAGGGTTTGCAGTAGATATTCATGATGTGAGTAATGAAGAGTGAAAGGTAGAGGCCCCATGGGTGATAAGACTAGATGATTTATTAGATTGGGAATATGGAGAAATCCCTCAAGTTTGAGAAATTGAGGACCCCAAGAGAGTGAAGCATATATTCACAAACTTGAAAGGGCATGCATCTTTTTGGTGGGATAATGTATTTGGACAAACAAATAAGAAGGAAAGATAAAATTAAGACTTGGAATGGGATAATTTCCAAACTAAATGGTATTCCACAATTTCTACTGTTGGCTTGAAAATAAAAACTAGGTTGAGTGTCCATTTTCATATTTGGGATCATAATATTTAGAAATACCTTTTCTTTTACATTGTATAGTTTAATGAGGGAATATAATAGAATATGATAATTATTATCAACTAAAAATACATAAGCACATACATTTTTTATATTTAAATTTAAATAATTCAACTATTTGCTAATTGAGTTTCCTCTATTTCTTATAATGGAAGAATAATCCAACTTTTACTAAGGTGAAAGATTAGAAATTGAGCTCTTCTTTGCAGCCCCAGCACGTGTTTGTAGAATTATGTATAGAATAATATGGCTTTAGAGTAATATACATTTATATTAATTGATCAGTTTTAAAATAATCAACATACTTTGAATTCAAATTAGTACAATAAATATTGCCTCAATGAATCTAGTGCAATAATCAACCATGGTATCTAACAACACCACAAAAACCCCACAACAAATAGTGTGTTGTCTCTCTAAGATGTGAGGAACAAATTCCCATTAACTCTTAAAACCCTTCAATATCAGTTTCAAACTCTCTTTCTTATTCCTCCTTCCAAAAGGAGTGTAAAACTATTATATATTGTAAACTTATACTCAATAATACTGTATAAAATTGTTATAATTTTAGCATTATAGATGGATTCATAGGCCCCTTTTAGGGGTCGTTGAATCCATCTAATATCTAACTTTTAAGATTGTAGATGGATTCAGAGACCCCCTTTAAGGGGGTCAAGGGGGTCTCTGAATCCATATATAGCATTAAAATTTAGTGAAATGTAACACTTTAGTATCAAAATTGCAATTTTCCATTTCTAGAGTGTTTAACATTTCAAATGAGGATCTCTAAATTTTAGCATCGCAAATGGACTCATAGACCCCTTTGTCTCTAAATTTAACACTGCATATGGATTCAAAGAAGGGGGTCTTTGAATCCTTCTGTAGTGTTAAACTTTAGAGACAAAAGGGTAATCATAATTTTAACATTGTATATGGATTTAGAGACCCCTTTGTCTCTAGTTTTTAACACTGTAGATGGATTCAAAGACCCCTGTAGTGAAATGTAACACTTCGATATCAAAATTGTAATTTACCATTTCTAGAGTGACACAATAAAAAATTACTAACATAAATGACTAATACATATCCTTGTTGTACTTGTTATTTGGTCATATTTTTATTCTTAGATTATAATAATCAATTACGTTAATCATTATTAATTTTGTCACTTATTATCTAGTCATATATTTTAATCCTAGACTAAATTAGTCATTTAAGTTAGTCCCTTTTATTTTAGTCACTTATTATCTAGTCGTATATTTTATCCCTAGACTAAATTAGTCATTTAAGTTAGTCATTTTTAGTTTGGTCACCTAAAATTGCTCAAATTTAGTAGTAATTCACTTGAAATAATTGCGGTGACTAACATTTTTTATCACCTAGTCACTAATTTCATCATTTTCTACTAGTGATAATACAAGACCTTCCTTCAACCTAACATTATACAAGAGTGTAACACAAAACCTTCCTTCACATGTGATACATTTTTGTATTAAGAAAGAAAATTCTTTGTAATGGTGCTTCAAGCATGTTCCGAGTATACCCCTAGTCCAATTGGGTTTTTATTTTGATTGTTCAAAAATGGGGTCCATGTCTTTTCATTCAAATTGGTTATTTTTAAACCATCTTTCCACAAATTGGGGTAACTTTGTTACAAGTTCTATTTTATGCTCAAAAAGGTGTATAATCATATTGCATATAGTGGAACTCTTCCATCAAATCTCTAAGCAAAATCTCTAGTTACTTCAATATTATACCCATGAAACTTGGAGAAAAATTCTAACCATCCAATTTCTTGTCGAATAAACATTGTGTCATGGTGTAATTTTTCCACTTCAGGTTTAGAGGGTTCTATCCTAACTAGAAATGGAAAATTTGTATTAAAAACCCTATAAACACTTTGATTTTGTCAACAATTCATGCCTTGGAAAACCATTGTATATAAAATTAAAAATAGGAACACTATTATAGAGTGAAATCATTGTTGTAGTTTTAAATTCACACAAAAAATGTTTTTGAATTTTGTGTTTACACCAACATTGTTAACACAAAATTGATCTTGCAAAAATCTTTCAACCCTAAGCTAGTATGAACTAACTCTGCATTTAAACCAACATTGTTGATACAAAATTATTTTTGCAAATTGTTTCAACCCTAAGCTACCAAAACTAACTTTGTGTACAAAGTAGCATTGTTGACATAATTGTTTTTGCAAATCACTTTAATCCTGAGCTACCACAACTAATTATGTGTTCCAACCATATCAATATATTTTGTAGACATGTTGTAGCTGCTACAACCCCCCTCCAAAATTTTGCCTATGCCTTGATTTTGGAGCCTACTTTCTATTCATAAGAAGTTATCTTTCATGGTCATCAAGTATTCCTCTTGTTGTTTCCTATCACTATTATTTTTCTTTGCATGCAGTGCTTGGGATGACTTGATTATGTTGGCTTGATGATGACTGAGTCCTGTCAACGAAAGCTAAACAACTTCTAAACACAAGCCAACTCATGCCTTGATCTTGCACCAATTTTTAGTCTTCCCTATAGGAATTGCACAATCCTCTGACACTAAAGACTGCACTATGCCTTGAGGACCAGAACAACACAAATCTTGAAGACATGCAGTCTTTAAGACTACAAATTGTGTTATCTCTCTCACAGAGTTAAGACTACGCAATTCACTGAGTTAGTGAACTACACAATCCCTTTTTACTGGGAATTGCACAATTCCTTTTGCTTTTGTGACTGCGCAGTTTCCCGGAGTAAGCTAATATGCATCCACAGAAAATAGGGAGTGCACAATCATCATTTGACAAATGGTACAAAGTTTCTATTTTTGATCTTAGAACAAGTGTTGCTTCCTCCTTGATTTTAGGCATGTGCATCATAAACCCTAACATAACCATGTGGGGGCTAGAGCCATATAATATATGCTTGTAGATCTCATTCACACACTCGACATTGAAGCTCTAACCTTCCCCACGAGATTAAGGATCTTTGGACTTGGTTTGTAGTGCTTTTCCAAGTAAGTTTTTCATGTGTCGCTTTTTGCTTTTTTTATCGCTTTTGCATTTATGAGTGTTGTTTTAGATATCATTTTTGGGATTCAACTGCGTTAAGTAAGTCATTCACGTATGACCATTTCCATGAGAGGTAGTCGTAACTGACTAATTTATCATGATTTTTGTCAGTTTCTTTTAATGGTAGCTAGTGTTTCTATTATTATTAGCTTGTACAAGTGTTTTTTCGATCCATCGTGAAGTTTTTATAAGTGTCGCATCGCATTCTTGATTTTTTACTAGCAACATTTGTCGTTGTTGGGCCTTTTGTGCATGTATGTTTTTCCTTTTGCGTGATATTTTTTGGCCCATGTTATTGACCTATCTAACTCACCTTAAGGCCAATCTATAGTTTTTCCTACCCCAACATCAGATCTCAAACTTTTTTTTCTCTCTCTCCCGAGAAGAACCACACAATCCTTGAGTAGTTGTTTCTCCTTCCAACTGTGCATTTCACATCTTCAAGGCTCAAGCCCATTCCTTGGCCCCTAAGACTACGCAGTGCGTAGTCACTGGCTTTCCCAACTGCACATTGAATAGTTCCAGGCCTCATTCCTTAGCCTTGGCCTCTAAGACTACGCATTGCGTAATCTCCTCTCTCTCATGCCTATCTAAGACTGTGTATTGCATAGCCTCAAGCCTCAAACTCCATCCTAGTTTACTGAGACTACGTAGTGTGCAATTCAAGAGCCCATTCTTCCTCCCAGAGCCAAGAAATTGTATAATCCTTCTCTTTAGTCAGTGTGTTGTTGCTTTAATTTTGGTTGATGAACTAATTTGCTTGATCTAATTTGTTCTTTTCCCTATGTGCATCTTTTGGTTACAAACACTGCAAGTTTTTAGTTCATCTCTCTTTCATCAGTGCCATCATCATGCCTCCTAAGAGATAGCCTCAAAATAAATAATAGAGAGCAGTACCAATGAAGTAATTAAGAGAACTCCATTTACAATTCCTATTCAATCTGATACTCAACTCTTCATTGAAAAGGACTCAGATATCACATGGCATATAGTCAAAGATGCATTCACATCGACATAATTCAAGGCAGATCTGGAGGACAAACAAGTGTACATTAAAATCCAATGGTCAGGTTTTCACATAGATATTTAAAGGTTCCCAGTCCTACCTTGTGAAAATGTCATCAAGTGGATCATGCAAGACTTGGATACTAACAACATGACCCTCAAAAGTATCAGTTGGTAGTGACTTTCTTCCTATTTAGCCCATTATATTCACTTTATTTATCACTTGCCTAAGCCAGAGGGATATATGGATTCACACTTCTACGCAGACATCAGCTATCTGAACAACAAGGATGTTATCTAGACACAGGTGAAAGAGCCCGCTAAGTTCCACCAGACACCCAGTAATACTTACAAGACTAGATCTCTCAAAATGGTGTTCTAGTACCTGATTATGCTATGTTGCCGGATATATGGATAGAAGAGTATTGAAACATTCCCTAAAGGTTGGGTTTACATGTTACATCATATTTCCAACAAGAGGAAGATATTTAACTGGTCAGAGCTTTTGGCTCAACAACTTAGGATTAATGTGAACATTGCAAAGAATCCTCCTAAGGGCAAGCAAGTTAGATTATACATTTCTGGGTACCTGTTGAATGGTATATGTGCTCATAATGCTTTTCCTACTATTAGCTAGAATTGGACACCCAAAGAGCCTGCTATTCATATCTATTGCAAAGTACTTTCATAGTGAAATTATAGAGGAGTCATGGAAAAGTTGGTTGCTCACTTCCTCAAAGTATTGTACTAGATTATCTTTGAGAAGGAACCCCCTTGCATGTCCTATGAGGTGATGGACTCAATATTAGAACTTTCCAATTGGTTTGCTTCACCAAACGGAACTTTCTTTAGGGTGGTCGGTTGTAGAAGTCATCACATTTGTTACTGAGGTATGCCATAAATAAGTTGGTCATGCAGGAGATTGCAAATCCAGGCTCGCTGATAGTGAAAGAATCTTTGTGTTCCTGCATGACTCCACAGGGGTACTCTCTAGGCCTACTAGCAACGGAGCAACACCAGCGATGAAAAATTATACTTTGAAAATCTTAAGCTCGTGGACCACACTACTCTTCCCAACTCAAAGCATTGTGATTATGTTGAATCTTATGTTGTGTTCAACCAAGAAGGTATAGAGGGGACCATCTTTGTCTGTGGGGTAAGCGGGAAGGGAAAAGTAATTTTCATGATGAATTAATTCTCCCTGGAGAACCAAGGCCCTCCACGAAAGAGTTAAACAAAACAGAGAATCTCGAGTTCTACCAGTCTGTCGCCAAGTGTTGTTTTTGGGTGTGTGTTATATTCTTTCCACGACTAGTCGCATGTGCAGGGGGGGTGATAGCAACCCTTTTTCATTGCACCGGGCCGGCATGGGGGGGTGATAGCCCCCCTTGTTCGTTGCACTGGGCGTAGGAGGGGATTCATAGGGGGGGGTGTAACCCCCTTGTTGGGGGGATTCAAGAGGTGGTAGCTCCCCAGTATGGGGTCTTGGGCAGCGCCCCAGGAATTTATTTTTGGACCCTGTATTAGGTGGGTGGATCTACCTATGGTTTTGTGCATGGGTTTTACACATGATTTTGGGCATGATTCTTTACTACCCATGGTATTTTATAGATCCGGTCAAGTGAACTACAGTTATGTTCTAATCCAAGGTTAATGGATTGGGTTTACGAATGCTTCGACATGTGTATATATATATGTATTGTAACATTGAAAGGAACATAATGAAAAATCAATCTGGTAGTCCCGATTTTTGGGATCTAAGGGAAAATATATGTGTATTTGTTTTGTGTTTCTCACCATTGTATATTTTCTCTTTTTAAGAATTTGTTTCCAAGTAATTTCTATACAAGGTTAAAGCTTGTAGTTGTAGTGGCTCGAACACTCTCCAAAATTTTGGCCTATGCTTAATTTCAAAGCCTTCCTTGGTCCTGTACATTGTTGTCACAAACAGTAAGACTCATTTCATGTATCTTTTTGGAGTGTTTTGGTCCCGTTTGTTACTTAGGAAAAATGTCGTCTTTTTTTAATGTGGGTTGTCACATCAAATATAAAAGCTTAATCTGGTGGTTTCAAAGGTCCATATTTGTGTTTATGAGTTTTCCTAACCATAAAAACACCTGTTTCACTTATTCACAAAGTTTTGAGCATTGTCGCATAAGTGTCGTCACTATCGTCATAAAGTATATATGTGGTGTCACACTTGTTGTAACTGGTCATAGAGTAGTCACACGTAGGAAAATGTATTTTTCATGTGTCATGGGTGATCTATGTTGTTGAGTCATTAGGTATTATAAGTCTTAGATCACATTCAAAGCTTTATCACTTCACGTATCAGTCTCACTAGTTTACCACTTAACCATTTCCGAAGATGATCTAGGTGGATATTGATGGCCACTGACCTATTCCACTTAGACCTCCAATTGGTTTTATTTGCTTCATTTTTTATTTCAACATTTACTATTTTTAGTAGTTTTTCAGGTCCTGGACTTCTGGAGTAATTTTGACCCCCTAAACAACGTCTTTTTCAGGTCTGTTGCAGGCACTGTCGCCGTAGGTAAGGGTCTGCGACAAATCTTGTGGTACTCGGAGAGCCTTTCTAACAAGGTATCATATGTGCCAAATGAAGATAATATGACCAAGTTATGACCCTAGGAAATTAGCTGCCCAAATAACCCCAACAGGGCCCACAAAATATTGACGTTACATCACCTGGGGTTAGGGTTTTGGTTGTTTATGGTTTTCTCATGTTTTTCAATAATAAATAGGCCCTTGAGCCTCGTTGCAACACAATTGAGAGGCATGTAGCTGCCACATCTCTTCTCAGAGATAAGCTACCATTTCCCGAGCTAGTCTTATTTTCATTCTGTTTGTAAGCATAGTTCAGTTTTTT
Organism: Pinus taeda; assembly: GCA_000404065.3. Lineage (NCBI taxonomy): Eukaryota > Viridiplantae > Streptophyta > Pinopsida > Pinales > Pinaceae > Pinus > Pinus taeda. The sequence goes on from APFE030562839.1 coordinate 47,475, forward strand.
ATATTAATCAAATGAAGTGTTATTTCTGCTGCATCTTTGTATTTATGGTTATATCTGTCTCTATTTTTATTTTCATGTCCCCAATGAGGTCGAGATATAAGGATTTAGGTCTCGAACTGGTCAAACCTTTGCAAGACCAGCCTCATAAATCCCGACAGCTTCCCATGGCGGAAGAGAAGAAAGATGAGGGAGCATGAGATCCTTTCTGACAAAGGAACGCAATGACGGACAAATTTTCCCAGATCCTTTAGTAGACCCAAAGGTGACACATCTACTTCTGGAAACTACTTTAGAAGTGCCACACCCTTTACGATACAATTTAACTTTGACATCCCCGTATTTGAAGGTCAAATAGATGCATATGCCATAGATAAATAGTTAAATATGCTAGAAGGATATTTTTCTGTTCCTGATTTTTTCAACTGGGAAAAGATCACTTTTGCACTTCTCAAAGTTTCCCACCACGTCAAGGACTGGTGGGAAACCTGTTGTGAGAAGAAAGATGAAAGTACACCCTCACTATTTTCAGCTGAACCCACTTGGAATTCATCTCGGGATGTCATCAAGAAGCAGTATTACCTTATCGGGGGCTATGGGGATAAATATATAAAGTAGACCATGCTCCGATAGTGAAGAGACCAGGACGTGCTAGAGTTTACCAATGTTTTCCATACCCTTTGCATGAAGTTGGGTATCAAGGATTCTAAGAAACATTTGGTACTCAAGTACCATGGTTGCCTAAATAAGTACATCCAGGATGAAATGGAGTTCCTAGACATCTCCTCACTTGGCACAACATACCGATACGCTGTCAAGGTTAAGGAAAAGTTTAAAGAGAAAAATAGAGACTTTGGATCTACAAATCCGAAGCAAGGGAAAGATACCCCCAAACTGCAAAACAAAGGGCGAAGATAAGGCTGGGTGATCCAAGATAACCCACCGAAGCCAATAGAAAATCTGTGATAGGTTAACCCAATAATGCAATATAAATCAAAGCATAATACTATAACCTACTTCTACTATCAATTTGTGGAAGCTTAAAGGTCGACCTGAAAAATATAACCAGAAGAAGAAGAATCAATGGCACAATACACATGAAAATACTTTTGGGGAAATCCTCAGATAAAAACCCCACACTATTATATTATCATACATGGTGGAAATACATAGGAATTATACAAAGCCTTAGCTCTCACAACTAGCCAGCTCTAAGTACAATCCTCATAGATGCTCACAGGCAATCTTGGCTTCTCTCCAACCTTCCTCTCTACCCTCCAAGCTCCTATTTCCTTGCGTTGTTCCTTGTGGATGATTAGCCTATTACCAAGTAGAAAAACCAACCTTCAAAACTGCGCAATCCTCAAGGATGAATCTTTGACTGCATGCATGAGTTTTCTCCATGAGAAAACACATGCAACTTATAGTACATTATCCTTGAACATTAATCTCAACTGGTTCTTTCTCAAAATAGACATGCATGAGTTTCTGATGAGGGAATCTTCAGTTAATTGAAGTAGCACTAGTTGAGTGCATTAATGCATCAACTGAATGTTAACTCACTATTAGTTCCTCAAATAGTTTGGAACTAATTTAACTATACTTAACTCAAGAAATTGAGTTAACTAATTACAGCTCAAATATAACTCAATCCTATCTCCTTAATTTAAGGGACAACTCTTGCATGACTTCATAAAGACTTCTAACTTGAATTTCTCCAACTAATTAATTTAAAATAAATTAATTAATTATTTCCAAGTAGCTCTTAAGACTAAATTTGATTTTAATTCACAATTTAAAACAAGGACGAATTAAATTAGAATATTCTTGTTTCCATATTTCAACAACATTTGGTACTCAAGTACCGCGGCTACCTACATAAGTACATCCAAGATGAAATAGAGTTCCTACACATCTCCTCACTTGGCACAACGTACTGGTACACTGTTAAGATTGAGCAAAAGTTTAAAGAGAAAAAGAGAGACTTTGGATCTACGAATCCGAAGCAAGGGAAAGGCACCCCCAAACTGTAGAACAAAGGGTAAAGATAAGGTTGGGCAATCTAAGATAACCCACCAAAGCCACAAGTAAAGAACACCACCACGAAAACAAAGAAGGACAAGGGAAAGTGGTGTGAGTTCCATAAGAGATCCACTCACAACACGAGAGAGTGTCAGGCCAAGCAGTCACTCATGGACGAGCTAAAGGCTTCTGAGTTAGATGCATGTTTTGACTTTGAGTCAGATGCATGTTCTGACTTTGAGTCAGAACCTGACAAGGGGAATGACAAAGGGAAGCATATCATTGACACAGAGTCCAGTGTCATTGTGGCCACCACCAAGATCCATAAGATCGAGCCTAAAGATCTAGAAGAGGGGAAATCCTATTCCACTCATAGATGTGGGTGAAGGGTTCTCCGTTGTAGTTCATTATCGACAGCGGGAGCCAAAAGAACCTCATTTCGGAAAAGAATGTGAAGCGGTTGGGCCTACCAACTACAACACATTCGTATACGTACACCATCAGGTGGCTCCACTAAGGACAACATCATTACGTCAGCCAACAATGTCACCTTCCCTATAACATCAAGCCCTTCACAGATGAGGTATTATGTGATGTTTCTCCCCTTAAATTTTGTGATGTATTATTAGGAAGACCATACTTATGGAAGCAGTATGTTGTTTATGAATCTAGACTGTGCTATGTTATTATTTCTTTAGGTAGTAAGTTATGCATGATACTAGAGGTAACCCCACCTACTTCCATCTCCTTGATCTCTACTATGCAATGTAGTAAGGTCATCTCCTAGACTGTGAAATTTGTTTTCTTTCTGATTCGTTCTAACAGTAAGGGGAAGGTCGTAGGCACATCCATGGCCCCCAGTAAGGGTTCCTCCAAGCAATGGAAGCGCGTGCATATGACCGTGGAAGAATAGAGGGACATCTTCTACTCACCCACAGGGGTACCCTTGCATTGCTAGGTCAAGCATTCGATCGATCTAACTCCTGGAGCACCTCTACCCAATGGGTTGATATATTATCGCTCCATCATGGAAAATGAAGAGATCAAGCGGAAAATATAGGATTTGTTGCAAAAATGGCACATTCGACCAAGTTCCTCACCTTGTGGGAGCACAATTGTACTTGTACGGAAGAAGGATGGGACTTGGAAGCTTTGCATTAATTATTGGGCTTTAAAAAAATCACTTTCAGGAATAGGTATCCAATCCCACAGATTGATGACCTACTGGACAAAGTCAAGGGGGCCAAGTATTTCTCCAAGATTGATCTGAATTCTGGTTATCACCAAGTTCCAATAGAGCCCAAGATGTATGGAAGACCGCCTTTAAATCCAAGGAAGGCATTTTTGAATGGTTGGTTATGCCCTTCGAGTTGACAAATTCCCCTACTATGTTTATGAGGCTAATGGATGACATCTTACAGCCCTTCACCAACTCGTTCATGGTGGTTTATTTGGATGACATCCTCATCTTCAGCAAAACCTGGGAAGAACACTTGCAACACATTTGATAAGTCCTTCAACCCTTTGACAACACAAACTATGTGCTAACTTGGAGAAATGAACCTTTGGCATGCGCCAGGTCTAATACTTGGGCTACGTCATAGATGAGCGTGGCGTGCATGTGGACCCGACTAAGATCCAAGTCATTCGAGATTGGCTAGTCCTGACCACTCTAACAATGCTTTGCAGCTTTTTGGGCCTTGCAAATTTTTATTGGTGGTTCGTGTTGGGATTCTCCCATATTACTTAGCCTTTGAGTCAAATTACTAAGGGCAGGGCGAAAGCAAAGTTTTCCTTGTATGAGTCCCAACAGAAGGCATTCTTTGAGTTGAAGCACCACCTCTGCTCTGCACCGATACTCACATTGCCAAACCTACATTATCCATTTGAATCGAGAAAAACACTTAAGTCTATGTTATTGGTGTAGTCCTGACCCAACACGTGCATCAAGTGGCCTATCATAGTGAGACACTTTTCGATACAATGTGGAAGTACCCACATATGATAAAGAGATGAATTCCATCATGTAGGCTTGCTGACAGTGGAAGCACTATATTCTGTGGAAAGAGACAGTCATCCACACCAATCACCGAACTCTTCATTTTATACAAACATGAGGGAAGTTGCAAAAAAATCACCATCAGAAGTGGTCTACATATTTGCAACAATTCCACTTGAAAATTAAATAAAAAAATGGCAACACCAATCATGTTGTAGACCACCTTAGTCAGCCCCCAATTGCAATGCTGACTATTGTTCTCAACTCTTGTGGTCATGGGACCACTGGATGGCCGCAACTATAAAAAATTATCCATAGTTTTCCTTCACATAACCTATGCTAGTAGATGGAAAGAAAGTTCTCAATTTCCACCTCTAGGAAGCATTATTATGCTACCTGGGCCACCTTTGTGTTCCTTCAAGTGAGTGTGCCAAGTTGATTTGGGAGGTACACTATAGTTGGGTTGCAGGACACTTTGGTGTGGAGAAAAGTGTGGTTGTACTACAAAATTACTTGTATTGGCCCAAACTCCGAGTGGATACTGGAAGTATATTAGATCTTGCGCTGCTTGCACCATCACCAATCTAACCATCAAGAATCAAGGCTTGTACACTCCTCTTCCTACTCCCATCCAGCCGTGGTGTTTTGGGAAGTTTTAGTATCTATGGATAAACGCCTAAACCCCTAGACTAGTAGCTAAGACTATAACAATAGTGCAAACAAATCTCTACTTTTTCTATAACCAATGGATTAAATAAGACAATAAAGAAGCCTACCCGAAGCTTTCACTTACTCCATATCTCCCTTGACCAATTCTGTCGCTCCTTGCCATACTTAATCTGCTTGAAAAGTACCTGCACACAAACAGAAGACAAAAACCGATCAAAGCATATGATAATGATCTATTGATTAAACATAAAATGGAATCAAGTGCATAATACACATATGAAAGCATCAATAAACAATACAAACATATGGAAAAGAAAGAGTTACAACCCAATTTTCTTGATTCAGTGCCATTCCTCCAGTTCAATCCCATCCTCTCCTCATAATAAGCAAGACACTTTAACATCATTACAATACTTGAAACCAACTCAAGTCTCATACTAACAACATCTCCCTATAATTCAATGATTTCCAAGCCCTAATCACTTAGATGAGTGGTCTTTTTATAGGTTAATGAAGGAAGTTATGCCATAAATGGTGGCAATGAATGCCCTCCCAAACTTAGGATTTATTTCCATGGAGGAAGGGATAAAGGGATTGATGTTCCTTAACTTCCTCCCTCATCCAACTTTGAGCCCAAAAGAGTGGATAACATTGGAAAACTTCTAGAAGCATCCTATGGATAAAAATATTCCGAACCCAATGCATATTTCGCTCAAATTCGCCCAACATAGGCTAAAGATGGCTCAAGTGCACTGCAATGCACCCTAGCAGTGTACTGGGATGCACTGCAGTGCACCCTGATAAAGGCTTGCCTGCATTGATCATCCTAGAGGAAGTTTTTGGATGATTTCAATCATGGAATCTCTTGGGAAGGAGGCATTCTAATGGTTGACTTCATTAGGGCATGTAGCAACTAAATTAGGGTTTGATGGGCCCTAATATTACTGATATGTAAGTCGGGGTTGATGTGCCCAAATGGATTTGTAATAGTTGCCCCCTAATGCATGAAGTCGTAAATATGTATGTCAAGTGAAATACTTTACTATATGGAGAGGAGGTTTCGAAGTGGAAGGTGACCTGCATCAATTACAATACATATATCATGATAATTTGATTTTCTCTCATGAACTTGCTGAGGGAAGGCATACCCATGCTCAACTTATAAACTTTCATTACATGTACAAATATAGTTGTCTATAGATATAGACCCATGAATGTATGACCATGAATATAAGGCCATTGTACATTTGATTTAGTACTCCTGAAAATATCGCAGCCCGAATGGATGAAACTAGATCTAGGGTCTTCATTCTCGTTCTATCTTTTGCTCAAGTATAAGTCTAACCATGTGAATAGATGTTTTGAAGTCGAAGATGGGAAGACATCGTCTGATTACCAGCCAATGATGTAAGTCATTAACAGACACGAGAGGAATCACCGATAATGATAATGACCCTCACTGTACTATAGTACATTTCACATGGTGTGAATAAATGATTTGATGTCAAACACCATACAAAGTCTTTCGGTCGAAGGCCAGTGATTTCAACCTATCACCGGAAGCGAGAAACCTACCATTGATGTATGCAAGCCTCAAGGTAATGAAGGGGTGTTTCTAAGTCAACTTCTTGGATAATGTGTTGATGCCAACAAGAAGCAACTCGTCGCAGGAGGGCCTTGATGTATCCCACATCAATGACATGAAACGAGGTAAATGATTTTTTAGATGAAATTAACTGACGACAGAAGGTTCATGAATGGCAATCATGAAAATGAAGGTTTACGGTATTGCAAAGGATGAAGTTTGAACTGAATGACTTCTCTTAAACATGTCGGCGATACTAAAATGAATTGATAGCATTGACCCAAAACAAAGTAATGGATGGTATGATAGACCAACGGAGTGATAACCATCAAGCTGAATGACCCAACCCACGTAGTCACAGTGATGAGGTGAAAGTGTCATGTTCAAGAGCGACTTGCTACCATAAAGTGTTCTCCCCTTTTTCCCATTTTCCCCAATCATTGCTGACTAGTACCTCTTTATTTTTATCAAGCTTGAGGAGGATAACATATGCTTGTTGTATAATTCCACCCTTCGGGTGAATCCATTGCTATTTGATACTTTAATGCGTCTAGCGAAGGTGAAACTCGATCTTGTCTAGATGGACAAGTTTGTCACTATTTGATGTTTTTAACGAGTTTAACGACAAAGATAACTTGGTCCTTTTCATGTTTAGAGAGTTTGAAAAGGGATGAAAAGGAAACTCCAAAAGTTCTTTTTTGTAGATTTGTCTCTTAAGTCCGAAAAAAGCATAAAGCAATACGAGAGAGAACCTATTGACCATGTTCGACCAACATATTCCTTTTTCATAGTTAATCTATCTTAGCCCGAAAAAGGGTTAAACTTATACTAAGTAGATATCAATTCCAATCCGTTAACGAGCTAGAAATATCAAGCGCTCGACAATCTTTTCATGTTTAGAGAGTATGAAAAGATATTAAAGAGAACTCCACTTTAAGGAACGAGTGGTGTCCAGGGTAGCAACTAGTTCCAGGGATGTTGGAACTTCTCAAAACGTGTTGATTTATGTGAAGATACTGGCTAATAAGACCATTCATTGCAACTATTCCTCAAAAAGGATAAAACAACCAAGTGAGCGTGTATGATCGGCTAAAGGGATGATGGTGGTGGGATGAAAACAACCAAGGCTCATCTGATGAAAGAGGTTGATAGAATGGAAATCATGAGGGTTAAAAATGGATATGGGTTCATTTTTACACAAGCTTGAACCATAGGGAACTATGCTTGGATTCAGTTTCATGTTTATACAATCTTGAAACGACAAACTATGCTTGGATTCAGTTTCATTTTTACACAAGCTTAAAACAAAAAACTATGCTTGGATTCAGTTTAATTTTTACATAAGCTTAAAACAACGAACTATGCTTGAATTCAGTTTCATTTTTACACAAGCTTGAAATGAAGAACTATGCTTGAGATTGGTTTACATGCCCTTAGCATGATGAAAAGGAGAGTCTCCTGTAACCAGATGGAAGTCGCTGCGGTGAAGCAGGACGATTATCCAACAACTTTTTGGCTTGTCTAGATAGGGACAAAAGTGAATGGGGTGATTCCCTTCACATAACCTATAGGTAAAATTAAGTTTACCACTAGGTGCATGCCCCCAAGCTTCAATACATTCACCTAAGTAGACTACTCATGGCTATCAGGTGGATGGAATGAAGGTTCACTTACGAGATCAAGTGAAAGAATCAACTGGGATTTTACGAGATCTAATCAAAGACTCAAATTGGAACTTTGCTCCAGGGAACCTTGTTTCATTTTTTAATGAGCTTGACACAAGACAAGGAACTCTGCTAAGATTCCTTGTTTCATTTTTTAACGAGCTTGACACAAGACAAGGAACTATACTCATATTCCTTGTTTCATTTTTTAATGAGGTTAACATAAGACCAAGAAGTATCCTCATATTCCTTGTTTCATTTTTTAACGAGGTTAACACAAGACCAAGAACTATCCTCATGGGGGCTGTTTCATTTTTTAGTGAGGTTGACATAGTAAAAGAACTATCCTCATAAACCCTTGTTTCATTTTTTAACAAGGTTGACACACGACAAGGAACTATGCTCCTGGGCCTGTTTCATTTTTTAATGAGGTTTACACAATAAAAGAACTATCCTCATGTTCCTTGGATCACAACTCATAAGAGGTCATGAAGGAGAGATCTGGTTCCAATGCCCCCAGTACATGATGTACAACATCACTGAATTGATCGTCAGTTGATGTAGGTATGGAACGGGTTGCCACGTAATTAACCCATGGCAGGGATGATACCATTGGTACAAAAGGACCAATTAGGGAATATGGTTGACTGGAAGCCATATTTGCACTGGGAAATGAAAGTTGGTAAACAATGACAATTTTGCCTTCATGCGGGAAACAAATCACTCGAAAGACTGTTGAAACACTAGCTCCCATATCATAAACATAGTCACGCCCTAGAAGTAAATTGTAATATAAAGGGTCTGGGATTACCATCACATTTAGATAAATGATTTTTCCTCCCAAAGTAATGGGTAACTGAGGGAGGATCCCTAATGGTTGATTGGTTCCTCTATTAAAAGCCAACAGATTCTGGGTAACTGGCACAAGCAGTGGTGAACCAACCGCTTGTCAAGAAGCTGAGGAAAGTATGCTCATTGATGCACCTTAATCTATAATAGTGCCAGATACAATCATATTACAAACTTGTATTATGATCTAGAAAGGCACATAAGAAGGAAGACGAAATCTAGCCAGTTGATTCCAATCAAAGGAAGTGACTATACTACTTGGAGGGGGTATCGTAGAAACAGGAGAATTAACCCCTTGAGTTACAAGAGTGGGAGGATTGTCCTCCTGTCTTGATGGAACAAGAGGACTACCCCCAAGCTCAATAGAATCTGAAGAAACAAAAAGAACTTGAGTGGTATCATATTCACTCTCTTCTGGAAAGGTACGATTAGTTGAAGGTGAAACTGGGTCAACTGTTACCTTGACCTATTGATTTGGGCCGGGTATAGACTCATAGGATTCACTTCTAGAGAGAGTTTCTTTGACCGACGGTTGATTTGAGTTAGTCAATTCATCAATAAGTAAAGGATTTAGGGAGAGTTTTGTGTAACCAGATGGAAGTCGTTGGGGTGAAGCAGGACGATTATCCAACACTTTTTTGGCTTTGTCCAGATAAGGAAAAAGGTGAATGGGGTGATTCCCTTCACATAACCTACAAGGAAACTTAACTCTACCCTTATTTCCATGATCTTTATTACCACTAATTGATAGTGTGTCACCAAAATGATTTCTAGAAGTTGATGACACAGGATGATGTGAACGAGAAGACCATTCTTCTAAGATTTGAGGAATATCAGGACAATTTCGAAGAAGATGGTCTCTCGCACAAATTTTGCATGGATATCAAACTTTGCGAGGCTTTATGGATGGTTTCTCATAAAATTTTGCATTCAAAGCAATGGTTGTTTGGTTGCCCCTCTGCTGAATTTGCTTCATCTCCTTCTTCTTCCCTTTCTTCTTCTTCTTAGCCACCTGGGTAATAGTACCAATACTTTCACTAGGCTAAGAGGAAGAAGGGGAGGAAGAAACAATCAAGGAAGAAAGCAAAGGGTCAACTTTAGGATCAACTGGAGGTTGATTTTGTCCAGTTGGAGGAGTACTCGATTGCGGAGAAATCACGACATTTTGAACCAAGGAGGTTGAAAACAACCATACTAGAAAGCCAATGGTAAATCATGGAAGGAACAATGTAGCCATATAAGGAGCACCAATATTTCTGAAAGGAGGAAAAGGACTAGGATTCCCATCAAAAGGAATTCCTTGATCGGTGGACTCCGGATTTGTCGCCATATGTTTCAACCTAAGTTCAACTAAGGAGTGAGCATGGAGGATGTTATCCACAGTCAACTAATTTTATTTTAATGAAAGTAACATAACAAAACAAAAGAGGGATAATCTAGACAAAAGGTTTACCAAGCAACCGTGAACTGCAGAATACCTCCTAGCGAACCAAGAAGTACAGGCAGCTAATCTCCCCAAATGTTGTGTTCGGTGTATCACAATTTACAAGGCGGATGACTCGGTTACTTAAGGATGGATAGCAACCTAGATTTTTCCTCTCATATATACTCGAAGGTACGTGGAGGCCTAATCTGTATAAGCGTTGTCTAATGCAAAACCGCACAGTGAGAGCATTCCCATATACTTTATTGTAACACCGCCCTATATACCCAAAGGTACGTGGACGAGCTACAATATACTCACGTACGTGGAATGAGGTATCACACTTGGGATGTATTGCAGACAAGTTAGCGGCAGCTGCTTTGTTTTATGACACCGAAACATGTCTCTAGCCTAGAACCACTAAATGTTCTCGTTAATGACAATCCCCCATTAGGTAAATTCAGATAAATTTTAAGTTGATCTTCTTTAGAATTTTCCTTTCAAGGTTCACCACGTGATGTATGTTTGCAATTCCTAAAATGCAACTAATATGATAAGCATTCTTTCCATTCAATTTAACAATGAAAATCCTTAGCTAGTAGGGATAGAGCAATTAGATATTTGACAAAGAGCAAAGAGCACATCTAATGCAATTTCCCTAGCTATTCCTTTCAGCACACACAAACGTTTTCAATGCAACATGCATGTATTTCTTTTCGATTTCCCTTAATGTGAATGAACAAAAAGGAAAACTAATGCACAATCGATCAATAAACTCTTTTCATAAAAATGACGATTTTGCAACAATTTCTTTTCAAGGAAAGGAAGACTTTACGACACTTTCATTTTCAAAGAAATGAGGAATTACGACACTTTTAACGAAAAGACTAATCATATGCACACATCAATCAATCGATCTTTCATTAATGAAGACTTTACGAAAATTCAAATTTCAAAGGAAAATATGATTTTACGACACTTTCTTTTGACAAAGATCAATCGACCAAAAAAACTAACTTTCGACTATAAATTGAAAATGAAAAAGTAAATACATAAGAAACATTTATCAATCCTAGTCTAAGTAGGGCCAGCTAAGGAGATGAAAAACTATTTTCAGAGACAAGACATCATTGACATTTAGCAAATCATTCAAATAGGAGAAAATTGGCAAAAAACTTTAGCTCCTAGATGGGAAACTGACCCTTAAGGGATTAGCGCAGGCTGCAGTGAGAGACAGTGTACTTCAATTCACTGGCTCTATGTGGGAATTTCATTGCAGCGCACTGTGTCCTTCACTGGGCTGTGCTGGTGATAGTAAGCCATTTTTTAAGGCAATTTGACACAATTTTGATTCAATTTTCAATGAAATAAGACTGAAATTTAATCAACGACCACAAGTACAGTATGTAAAAATGTCTTAAGAGGCTGATAATATACTAAGATGAATAATCGATCCCTAGCGGAGTCACCAATTTGTTTTGGGAAGTTTTAGTGTCTATGGATAAATGCCTAAACCCCTAGACTAGTAGCTAAGTCTAGAACAACAGTGCAAAGCATTCTCTACTTTTTCTATAACCAATGGATTAAATAAGACAGTAAAGAAGCCTACTTGAAGCTTTCACTTACTCCTTATCTCCCTTAACTAATTTTGGCTCCTTTCCATACTTAATCCACTTGAAAAGTACTGGCACATATACAGAAGGCAAAAACAGATCAAAGCATATGATAATGATCTATAGATTAAACATAAAATGGAATCAAGTGCATAATACACATATGAAAGCATCAATAAACAATACAAACATATAGAAAAAGATTTGAACACTTTATTAGTAAAAGGAAGAGTTACAACCAAATTTGCTTGATTCAATGCCACTCCTCCACTTCAATCCCATCCTCTCCTCATAACAAGCAAGACATTTTGACATCATTACAATACTTGAAACCAATTCAAGTCTCATACTAACAACATCTCCCTATAATTCAATGATTTCCAGTCCCTGGTCACTTAGATGAGTGGTATTTTTATAGGTGAATGAAGGAAGTTATGCCATAAATGGTGACAATGAATGCCCTCCCAAACTTAGGATTTAGTTCCATGGAGGAAGGGATAAAGGAATTGATGTTCCTCAACTTCCTCCCTCATCCAAATTCGAGCCCAAAGGAGTGGATAACCTTGGGAAACTTCTAGAAGCATCCTATGGATAATAATATTTCAAACCCCAATGCATATTTCGCTCAAATTCGCCTAGCGCAGGCCAAACAGGGCTCAAGTGTGCTGCAATGCACCCTGGAAGTGTACTGGGCTGCACTGCAGTCCACCCTGATAAAGGCCTACCTGCACTGATATTCTTAGAAGTAATTTTTGGATGATTTCAATCATCGAATCTCTTGGGAAGGAGGCATTCTGATGGTTGACTTCATTACGGCATGTAACAACCGAATTAGGGTTTGATGGGCCCCAATAGTACTGATCTGTAAGTCGGGGTTGTGTTGAAAATAATACTAAGAGGGGGGGTGAATCAGTATTATTAAAATCTTTTCAATTCACACAAAAATTTGTATACGCAACTTTAGTTAGTGAAAACAGCGTGTATACGCAACTCTGATGAATGAAACTCATGTATAACTTGCAGACTTATAATTTTAATTTATTCTTCAGATGTTGATCATTAATCTGTGTGTCAAAACCATATAAACAGTAACCAGAAAAAAAAAAGAGCAGACAGTCACAAAAAAGAACACAAGATGTGAGGTGGAAACCCAATGTGGGTGAAAACCACCTGCTGCAATTTGTCTCTATCTTCTTTCAATTAGAAACTTCTTTTTATAATGATGTTGTACTAGTGCAGTCTTAAACCAGTATGCAGGCTACTACCTACAGAAGACTACAACCTTCTCTGGTTCTCTAGCTGCACCTAGAAGGGAGCTACAACCCCCTTTAGCTCTTGTACTAGTTGAGGTACTAGTACGCACGCTGCTACCTGCAGAAGGCTACAACCTTCTCTTTTCTTCCAGGGACCACGTTTCATAAATTTTCAGACTGGATTTGTGAATAACATCAATCAAGTATATCTGCAACATTCAATCTCCTTTGTACAACTCAATATAGAATCAACCAAACACTTCTCAGAATGTTGTAACCAGAAAACAGTAACAGTAACCAGACACCAATTCTGAACCTTGAACAATGCATCAATAAACAAAAATAGCTAAAGCATATTTCATGAAATGTACGCTACTTCACTATGCAGAAACTTGCGTACATACGCATATGTATCAATTCCAACAAGCGTATACACTTTCTTCAGTTGCTTAACCTCCGTGTATACGCGCCTATGGCGTGTCGAACCTGCGTATAGGTCTATAAAAGATAATTTACCCTTTTCCTTAATCAGACATCAGTTATACCCAGATTATCAGATTTATAGATCTAATCATGTACCAATTATAACCAATCAAAGATTACAAAGATACTACTATTCAAGCCATACAGTCTTGATCCATCAACAGAACTTATCCATCTTTTAGCGCTCAAGATTATCCTTGGTTTAGATCCAGCAATGCACCATACACCAGTCACCAGTATTCCAGATCTTGCTTTTTTTAAGATATGCAACACTTAGTCGATGCCCTAGCCAAATGATCTCCTTCCTTTTTTTATAGTCCTGGGCCTTACTCAAACCATGATCCAAAACCATTATAGAACCAATACTAGGGACCCAATACTTGGGTTCAACACTTTGGATGCAATACCAAGGACCAAAACCATAGGTTCAAATATGTCAGACTAAATACCATGCACCAAATATAAATTGCTTTTCTTTGCATGAAAGTGTGTGCATACGTATACGCGCCTTTTGATCGGTGATCCCGCGTGTATATGCATCTTTGCTGAGAGGAGCCTGCATATACCTTTTTTTCTTCCATTCTAAGTGCCTGAGCTGTGATTTTCCATTTGAGTGAGTTGCCATCAAGGACAACACCTGTGCCTGAGTCATAATGCCAACAATCTCCCCCTTTGGACTTGATGGCAACCCCAAGTCACTCAAAGTCATTAAAGTCATTCTCCCCCTTTGACATCAAGGGCAAAGGGTTATGCTCCCCCTGAGTACATGCTGAAATCAAAACATCTGTGAATTTGAACCAAAATCTTCTAAGATAATGCCAACAATGCATTATTAGAAGAATATATGCTCCCCCTGAACCTGTGCCAGATAGTCTCTGTCAGACCCATATCAGACTCTTTCCATCCTGAGCCTGGCCCACTGTTTGTCTTCAAGCCACATATACGCGACTGTATCTTCATAAACTGGCGTATGTACATGAATACTCCTTATGAAACTCGCGTACAACCACTTTTCTATGAAAACAGACAAGATTCAACAGCAAGACGATGCATCAACTACCCCCAACTTCTGTCTGAGGTATTCAAATGTCTCCCTAGGCATATTCAAATGTCTCCCTAGGCAGTGGTTTGGAGAGTATATCAACAACTTGTTCCTTAGATGGAACATACTCCAGTTTGACCTTTTGTTCAAGCACTTGCTCCCGAAGAAAATGATACTTGATAGGTATGTGCTTAGTTTTTGAATGCATGATATGATTCTTTGAAATACTGATTGCACTTGTATTATCACAAAAAATGGAAATAGGTGAAGTACAAGTGATTTGAAGATTTTGCAATGTTTGCATCATCCAAAGGAGTTGTGTGCAACAAGATGCAGCAGCTACATATTCTGCTTCAGCTATGGATAATGCAATGGAACTTTCTTTCTTGCTGAACCAAGATACTAATCTAGGACCCATAAAGAATGCACCACCACTAGTGCTTTTTCTGTCATCCACGCTTCCTGCCCAATCTGCATCTGTATATGCATGAAGTGTGAGATCTATATCTCTAGGATACTATAAGCCATATTTTTGAGTTCCTTGAAGATACTTGAAAATTCTCTTAACTGCCTGAAGATGAGTTTCCTTTGGATTTGCCTGAAATCTTCCAACTATGCCTACTACATGCATAATGTCTGGTCAAGTACCTGTTAGATAGAGTAGACTACCAACCATGGATCTATAGGTTGGTTGATGTACAGCTACTGATTCATCATTTTCGTTGAGGCTGCATCCTGTTACCATAAGAGTACATACTGGTTTTGAATCCTCCATCCCATATTTCTTCAAGATCTGTCTGAGATACTTTGTTTGTGATAGAAAAATACCGTCTTTGTTTTGTTGAACTTGTAAACCAAGAAAATATGTGAGCTCACCAAGCAGAGACATTTCAAATTCTTTTTGCATCACCAAGGCAAAGTTTTGACTCATGTCTTCCTCATTGCTACCGAAAATGATATCATCAACATACACTTCAAGTATTAGCAATTTATCCTTGTCAATTTTTATATATAGATTGCTATCTGTTGATCCTTTTGAAAAACCTTGTTGATGAAGTTACTTATCCAACTGATAATACCAAGCTCTTGGAGCCTTTTTAAGACCATAGAGAGCCTTTTTGAGTCTACATACAAGTTTTGGATCATTTCCGAGGATAAACCCATCAGGTTGCTCAATATATACTTCTTCATCCAAGTCTCCATTTAGAAAGGAAGATTTTATGTCCATCTGAAATACTTTGAACTTCTGAAAGCTAGAAAGAGCAAGTAACATTCTTATAGCCTCAAGTCTAGCAACTGGTGCAAAAGTTTCTTCAAAGTCTACCCCTTCTTGTTGCACACATCCTTTACAAACAAGTCTTGCCTTGTTTCTAACCACATCTCCATTTTCATTCAGCTTATTTTTGAAAATCCATTTTGTCCCTATGACATTCTTATCTTTTGGTCTAGGAACCAATTCCCAAGTGTTATTCTTTTCAATCTATTCAAGCTCTTCCTCCATGGTCTTGACCCAGCATTCATCTTTGCATGCCTCTTTTACATTTTGTGGTTCGGTGGAGGAGAGAAATGCTAGATAGCTTGAAGCTTCTGAAATGGTTCTTCTTGTTTGTACACCTGTCTCTTTATGTCCCGGAATTTGAGTTTCTAGATGATTCTTCTGAACGTATCTGGATGGAGTCTTTTCTTCTATCCTTATCTGTTCTTCTGGTGCCTCATGGGTTTCTTCTTCCTCATGAATCTGATTTGATGTTGAAGGATAGTCCTCATCGTCTTTGAGATTTTCAGATTTTACTTCCCTAGGAGTGTTTCCTTCTTCATCAACCATTACATCACTACTTTCAACAATTTTTCCAAGTCTTTTATTGTAACACTTATATGCTTTTTTGTGGGGAGAGTAGCCAAGTAGAATGCCTCTCATGGAAATGGTCATACGTGAATGACTAACCTAACGCAATTGAATCCCAAAATGATATCTAATATAATGCACTGCGTAAACCCCCCATACTTAAATAGAATGCCTTCATCTTCTCTAGGTTCAAACTTGCCAAGATTTTCATCAGTCTTCTTAATGTATTATTTGCTTCCAAAAATTTTGAAGTACTTTATCATGGGAGTCTTACCATACCAAAGTTCATGAGAAGTCTGAGTGTTGTTTACCTGAATGTTTGTCTTGTTAAGAATAGTAACTGCAGCAAATGCAGCTTCACCCCAAAAGGTTGCAGGAGTTCCAAATTCATCAAACATAGCACGAGCCATTTGTTGAACCGTTTTGTTCATCCTTTCCACTACTCCATTTTGTTGAGGAGTCCTTGCAACAGAAAATTCCCTTCTTATTCCATGTTCTTCACAAAAATCAAAAAATTCATCTAATGTAAATTCTCCTCCTCGATCTGACCTGAGGCATTTGATTATGCGATCTGATTCCTTTTCCACCAAGGCTTTGAATGATTTGAACTTTTCGAAAGCTTCATCTTTATGTTTCATAAGTCCTATCCAACACATCCTGGAAAAGTCGTCAATAAACAATATAAAGTATTCTTCTCCTCGAGGTGACCTTTTCCTAGTTGGACCACATACATCAGTATGGACAAGTTCAAGTGGCCTACTAGCTAATCCTTCCTTTTCAGGGAAATTAGCTCTGGTTTGTTCACCAAACTGACATGATTTGCATATTGTATTGTATGGAATTATAATGTCAGGGAGATCACGAACCACCTGATATTTGCATGCCTTCCTTATCTGAGAGAAGCTAAGATGCCCCAATCTTCTATGCCATAGCCAGTGTTCATCATTCTTGCTTAGATAGCATTGTTGTTCTCCTTCTTTGAATATGTATAAATTATTTGGAGTTCTTATGCCTTTGATCACTGTTTTTCCTGTGTCAAGCTCACAAACAATACATCCATTTGATCAAAATATTACCTCAGTTCCTTGATCGCACATTTGACTGACACTCAATAGATTATGCTTTAAGCCATCAACATACATAAAATTTCCAGCTTTGACCTTCTTTTTCAAACGAGCAGAACCTTTACCTTTTATGAATGCAGGGGTGTCATTTCCAAATGAGACCTTCTTTTCCCTTTCTAAGGCAGTATATGGCTGAAGTTTTTCATTATCACCTGTCATATGTTTCGAGCATCCACTGTCAATGTACCATTGATTTCTTGTCCTTCCGCATATAAGGCTATCCCACATATTTCTGGTTGTGGTTCTTTCTTTTTCCATGTTTTGGGACTCAATGAAGCTGGCTCCTTCTGAGTTGTTTGTCGAAACCTACTCCTGCATTCAGAATCTTCATGACCAAATTTGTTACAAATAGAACATTCTATTTCATTTTCAAGAGCAGAAAAGTTATTGTAGGTCCTTTTCATGATCCCAGTAATACTTCTTTGTTTTTGAGCTTCCCTAGTCATGATGGTCTTGTAGGCAACACATTGAGCAGCTTTATGACCAAAGTTATGACAAGAGAAACATTGGCCATTGAAGAAATTCCTGCGATTATCAAACCTACCAACCAATTGACTGTAGTTTCCATTGACATCCATTCTTGAGCCAGAATGATTTACCTGTGGTCTATTGAAGCTTATATTCATCCTTGAAGTAGATTGCCCCCGATTTACTTGGTAATCCTTGTTCATTCTTGAAGCAAATTGTCCCTAATTTACCTGTTAATCTGTATTATGCTTTTGTTGTCGATTGTCAACTTGTTCACTTCTCCTTGCTGCATCAAGATAACTTTTGGAAGTGGATGGCTTATGTTCTTGCTTTTGTGCTTGAGACCCTTCTACCAAATATCCGAGACCTGTCTTGATTAGAGGAGAACGCTGCACTTTGATAATCTCATCTAAAGTTTCAGATCCTTTAGCAAATCTAAGATTAAGGGCTTTTGTTTTCTCAATTTCTTTTCTAAGTCCCACAATTTCACATTCTAACTCTTCATTGTGTTTATCTCTTCCAGCAAGTTGGAATGTTAGAGTATCTATGATCATATTCTTTTCCTCTAAACAGATTTTAAGTTTAGAAATTTCTTCATAAAGAGCTTCTTCATTTATAGCATCCAAGAAATCATCACCTTCAAAAGCCATCAAAAGTCTATCATCATTTCCTTGTTCATCTTCATCACTATTTGAAATTCCATCACTATCTTCATCAGTATAATAGCTCTTCTTACTTACATTCTATTTTTTGTTCCATCTAATTGGTTCCTTACCTTTATCTTTATGAGGACACTTGGCAGCATAGTGACCGACTCTTCCACAAGCAAAGCATTTTAAAGGCAGCTTACCTCTGAATCTTCCAGTTCCCCGTTGAAGGTTCTTGACAAAATTTGATTCTTCCTCTCCTTCTGACATATGTCCTGACTCATTGTAATCTCCTTTTCCAGAGGCTTTGAATGCGGCTTCCCTCCTGTCTGATGGTCCCCCTTTTCTCATTTCGTAAGCAGTTAGAATTTTGTGCAGTTGGGACATGGTAAGACTCTGTAGATTCTGTTTTTCTTCTATGGCAGAAACTTTTGAATCAAACTTAGAAGACAAATATCTTAGAACCTTTTCAACCAAAACAACTTATTTTATTTCATCACCCAAGTTTTTCATACAATTTACGATCTCATCTATACGTAGGAAATGGTTAGCCACATTTTCATCACTGTGCACTGGAGACTTTCATATTGAATTCTAAGAGTTTGTAGTTTTGCTCGTTTTACCTGCTCATCTCCTTCACAACTCAGAACGATCTTGTCCCATATCTCTTTCGCGGTTTTGAGCTGCATAGTGTGGAGCGCTTGGAAGGTATGCTTTTTGAATAATAATCTAGTGGTTTTCTAATAAGTTTCCTAACCTTTTCTGCATTATAAGTCTAAAGAATAAAAGGGTTTCGATAAATTGTGTGAAAATGGACAAACGAAGCTCAATCACCAATAATCGATGTTTTCTATGCAGAAGGACGCGGAAACAGGGGATCATCGAGCAAAAACAAGAAGCAAAGGGAAAGCAACTGCTGTCCCCTCGCTAGGGAACCAGATGCGGACGCGATCAAGTAAAATTAGAGCCGAATGATCCAGGAAAAGAACGTGGGACGCCAAGACGGAGAACGCAAGAAAAGAACGAGAAGAACTGAGCGATTAGCGAATCCCTCAGGATCTCTGATCCTGAGGGATCGCTGCTTTAGCTTATCTTTTGTATCTAGATATCTTCGTCATTTCTGTTATATAAAGATACCACACCATTGAGCATGGGGAATCAATTATTGTAATTACATGATTCAGAACAAGCTTTGAGCATTAAGTTTTGTTGAGACCTGATTTTGTGTACCTTTGTTAATGCAATCAATATAAAGAACTTTGTGTTCACTTCGTTTCTGCATCTGAAGTAGCTTCAAGCAGTGTACCATTGGTAGCCAAGGGCCCAGCTCCGACGGTCACTCGCTGTTGTATCATACGGTGATTGGTGTGGTTTGATTATTTCCTTTGTTTCAGCAATCTGATATATCTTTCATATGATAGACTATGCTTCTCAGTTAATCTCTGAATCTGAATAAGTTTCCTAACTCATGTCTCTGTGTTATATAAAGTGAATCTATTTGAATTGCATCCCGGTATTAGTATGACTGGTATCATCATTGGATTCATACAAAATAAGTGTTTGCGAGATTTGAAGACAATATCACTTTGTTCAGAAATAGTCACATCATACATTACTCTCGGATTGTTGTAGTAGCTCAGAACGTGTGCATCCGTTTAAGTTTGCTGTTCCAATTGGGTTTGTTGTTCCATTGCGTTTACTGTTCCAATTGAGTTTGCTGTTCCATTTGATTGACGTTTCCTGTTTGCTGTTCCATTTACTTATGCTGTTTATTCGATTACTGTTGTTCCATTTACCTATGCTGTTCCATTTAATTCTTGTTGTTCCATTTCATAAGTGTTGTCCCATTTACTTTCGCTTATCTGCCTTTGTTGCTTTCGCGTGATAGCAGGCCTAAGACTGTCGTGAGCCCAGCAAGACGCTGCCTGACTCCCAGATCTATAAGCCCATGCTTTGATTTCCTTCTTTATCAGTTTCTAAAGGGAAGGGTTATTGGTTCCGTACCCTTGACTGATCAAATTGATTTGTGTGATTTTATCTTTGAGTTGATTCAGTTACAGTTTAGTGTCTGTTTCCTTTCAATTCATTAGAGCGCTATACTACCGAGCATTACTTGGGCAAAACAGCCTCAGATTGAGTTACTCCTTGAAAGAACAAAGCGATCCCGGATTGACTTAATAATGTGGAATAATTGGTGGTGTGAGAGACCCTAGTTATCGCTCTACAGGATCACGACTGTCGATGACATACATGGTGAGTCTTGCTCTCCTCAGTCTTCTTAAGAGCTCGCATAGCTGCCAAGACTTGGTAAATGGAAGAGATAAACTGCAAGATTGGGAACGAATTTGGTTGGATCTAATGCAGGAGGAGATAAGAAGAAGCACTAGAGATGGATCTTCATCAAAATAAGATGAGGAAGAAAATCTAGCTTTAGTGAGCAAATCTAGGAAATCGAAAGGGAAGGCATCCCATCCCAAATCGAGTTCTTCCCATGGTGGGAAGAAGTTCTACAAATCGAAAGTGCGATGCTTTCATTGTCATGAGGTGGGCCATTATGCTACAAATTGTACACAAACAAAATCCAAGAAAGGATCCTCGAAGGGATCAAATGGTGAGGCACTTGCCTCATAGTTTGAGTTGGATTTTTCTCTCATCGCATGCATGGTTTCATCCATCGTGGGATTTGTTTGGTACCTAGACAGTGGAGCTTCATTCCACATGTCAGGTGACAAGAATCTATTCAGTACACTGGAGGAGAAGGATCTCTAGATGCACATCGAGATGGGAGATGATGGAAAGTACCGTGTTTAAGGTAAATGTACTGTTGTGTTTCAGAAGGAGCATGGAGCTCCTCTCACCCTCACCGATGTAAAGTATGTATCGGGTCCAAAGAATAATCTTGTGTCTGTTGCTATGGTAGAAGATAAAAGTTGTGATGTAGTCTTTAGTAAAGGAAAGGTATTCCTGAGGCATATTGGCACTGAACAGACCAAGTGAATTGGGATTCAAGTGAGGAATCTCTATAAGCTAGAGGTAGATGACTGTGCTACATTGAGTTCCAAAGCAGAGTTGGTGCAGAGCCAGGATGTTGGCGAGCTATGGCATAGAAGATTGGGCCACTTGCACCATGGGGCCTTGAGGATCATGCAACAAATTTCTACTAGACTACCCAAGGGAAAACTGGAGCAAGTGGATACATGCAAAGGTTGCACCTTGGGTAAAGTATATGAAATCTTCCTTTTAGGATCGAGACAGTAGAGTTGTAACAATCCTAGAACGAGTGCACACAGATGTATATGTATGATTCTCTATAGCCTCCACCGCTAAACAAAGGTACTCTTTTATTTTTATTGATGTTTTTTCTGGTAGATGTTAGATCTACTTTATGCAAAAGAAGGATCAGACCTTCTTGAGGTTTTGTGGGTTCAAAGCCTTGGCAGAGAAAGAATCTGGACTCCTCTAGCTGGTAACTGGAGGAAGGAGGATGCTAATTTAGGTGAGGTAGTAGCTGCTACTGTTTATCGGTAGCTTGTAGGTTCAGTAATGTATCTAGTGAACACATGACCAAATTTTTGCTTTGCAGTGAACTAGTTGAGTCAAGCTATGGTTCAACCTACCAAGCTGTTTTGGAAGGTAGCGAAGCATGTGCTGAGATACCTCAAAGGCACATCACAGTATGGGTTGTGGTACAGATGGACAGAGGGAGTGAAGCTTTAGGGCTTCACAAATGTTGATTGGGCCGAGAGTCCATCAGATTAGAAGAGCACTTTTGGAAGAATATTTAACCTTGGTTCAATTACAGTTTCCTAGTACAACAGGAAATATAGGTCAGATGCACTTATCTCAACAGAGGTTGAATACATGGCTTCCAGTCAGGAAGGATGCGAGGCCATTTGGATGTGGAAGATTCTAGTGGGATTGTTTGGTTAGATGATCGATCCAACTGTGATCTATTGTGATAATCAGAGTTGTATCAAACTCTCTGAGAATCCAGCGTTTCATGATAGGTCCAAGCCCATTGATATCCATTACCATCATCTTTGAGATTGTGTGGCGAAGAGGATTAGGATGTTGCTGTATGTTTCGATTGAGGAGCAAGATGCAGATATTTTCACTAAGGCATTGTCAAAATGCAAGTTCAAGTTCGACGGAGACAGGATTGGGGTGACTGATAATCCATTTCTTGTTGAGAGGGTGTGTTGAAAATAACAACAAGAAATGCTAAATATAAAAGTGTTAAAACTAGCATTGCTATACATAGAATTTTGGGATACATTCCAATTTTAATTAGTCCCTGAACTACAATTGTGAATTAAAATTCAAATTTGATCTTAGCAGCTGTGTTGTAAAATAATTAATTAATTCACCTTGAGTTAATTAGTTGAGGAAAATCAAACATGAAGTCTATGTGAGGACATGCAACAGTTATTCCTTTGATTGAGGAACTTATCCCTTAGTTAAAGAAATAAGGATGAATTGTAATTTTGAGTAGTAATTAGTTAGCTCAGTTAACTGAGTTAAGTCTAGTTAGATTAGTTCCATCAATTGGAGGAACTGATTGTGAGTTCAGTTAGTTAATGCATGCATGCATGTAACTATTGCGCTTCAGATAACTGAATATTCTCTCATAAATAACTCATGCATGTCAGTTCTGTCAGAGACCAAGTTGAGATCAGATGGTGGGACAGTGTACTATCAGTTGCAGGAATATTCCATTGTGAATATCTCTTGCATGTAGAAGGGATTCATTCCTTAAGGATTTCATAGTTATTTATGAGTTCAGTGAGTTATATGAGGCCAGACTTCACATAGGTGGCATCATTGGACCCCAAGAAAAACTACACAAGGAAATAGGAGGCTTGGAGGATTGAGGGAAGGCATATGTTGTGTTTATTTAGTCTGTGAGCTGTATTGCGGGATTGTACTAAGAGTTGGATAGCTTCTGAGCTAAAGCTTTGTGTAATCCAAACTATTTTCACTTGTATGATAACACAGAGATCGGGGGTTTTAGCTAAGGATTTCCCCAAATTATTCTTCTGTGTTTCACGTGTATGATTTCTGATTCTCCGTTATATGTGTTTTATTTGATCTTGCTCAAATTGATTAAGCTTCCACAAATTTTGTTGTAGAAGTAGATCTAGTATTTTGCTTTAGTATATTGCATTATCAGGTGATCTACAGTGGGAATTTCTACACAATTCCTTGCGACATTTATTAACATTAGTAATGTGTCCATGGTAAGTAGATCACATCTGAATATTAAATAAATTTCATTATGTTTGTTGATTCAATCGAATTTAGAAAGTGGCTAAATGAATAACATATCTTCTACAAATAAAATAACAATTGAAGGTGATAGGGTTGTTTATTCTCCGTATTTTGTAGTATCTATAATTTTATTATTTTTTATGTAATAAGCTTGGTGGAAATGACCCTGTCAATTAATATAATAGAATTGAACTCCTAAAATGCACACACATAATGCTAAAATGGCTGCAGAAAGTTGAGTTGGCTATGGAAAGTGACAAGATTCCGCAGCTCATAAGCAAAAATCTAGTTCAAACAGCAACACAAAGACATAGTCAAGAAACCACTTTAAATGCTCTTTTATAACTAATATGCAATGATATTAATGGTTTAGGAGGTTCAGATGAATGGAAAGAAGCTAGAAAAAGGTGTAGGGAAGATGAAAGTTTGGGGCTCAACATACCCCCACTGTGAAGGTGTTGCATGTCCTCATGCAACCAAAATTTTGACTATCCCTCCTTCAAATCATATTTTCTGAAGCTTCTGCCAGTACATCCAGCCCTCTTCCTCTCTTTCTTGGTGCTGCTAACATCCTGGGCTTCTTCATCAAGCATCTGGATTTAAGATTGATCAGTGCTCTACTTATCTTCTTGCACTTTTTCTTCAATTTCTTGTTCTTTTTCTGCCAGAGCCCGAGATGTAGCATGGTATTATCATGGATGATCTTGTCCAGTTTTCTCTGCTCTTTTAGTGCTTCATTTTCATTTTTAATATGTCTATTTAAAACCTCCAACTCAAATACTTCTTGTTTCAACGATTGGACTAGAGCTTCTTGTGCTATGTGAGGCTGAGTGGATGAAGTGTTGGGACCCGTGGCTGTTCTTTCTAAGGATTCTATGTAATCATACACCTCTTGCTTCCTTGGATCTGTTTCGGGTGTTGTTTTCCTTGGGCTATCCCCAAAATGCTGTGGAGGAAAATTGACTTCAAAATCTGGCCGAAAGGGACTCATGTCAACATCTTGAGGGCTAGTTTCAGTGTTTGGTTGAGAATGAGGTGGACTACGGCCAGCTGGAGTTTGTTCAGGTGTTCCTCCTCCCAAATCAATAAAATGGGGTCCTTTCATTTGTGCTTTTCTCCATTTTCCCTTAAGCCTGCTGCTTCTTCTTACATGTTGTGGACTACTGTCTACTTCCTTTTGTTTTTCTTTTCCTTTCTTTTTGGCCATAGCTGACTATTCCTGAAGGTAAACTAGTCTCTCAGACAATACTTGATGGTGTTCTTATGAGGAAGGGGTTTGATGCACAGCCTCAATGCTTCTTTTCTCTTTTGATTTCGTTGGCTTTTTACCCTCGGTCTTTTCCTTTCTCCTTTTAGACAATCTTTCTTCTCTACTAGTTCTTTCAACTATGTTAGTAGGAGTGCTTTGAGTTTTATCACCTGTTCTCTTTCTTCTACTTCTTTTTGATGTACTGCCTTCAGGGGTTTCTTGGGGTCCTTCAAAGAAAATTCTAATTAAAAATTTCTCCTAGGTGTCCTTTTTCTCTTTAATTGTTTTTCTATCAAGATTTTCATGAGACCATGGTGATACAAATGTGGTTTTACATCCCCCAGATGCTTTTGGACGGTCACAGACATCTTTTTCAAACTGTTTAGTGAAAGGTATGGCAGATTGAGGGTCTGGTTCTCTAAAAAGTTCATCAGCAGTCGTGTATGATACATGTACATTGCTCCAAAACGTCCCTCACAGGTGATAAACTTTTGAATAACCAATAGTAAACTAGCCCATTTCTCTTCTAAGGCATGAACAAGAATTCCTCTTTTGAATATAGTCACATCCATACCTAGGTTACGTAGGATCACTCTCCAAGCTTCATCACCAATGCTCTTGTTCTTAAACCATCGTTCACCTTCTTGGGGAATTTCTGTAGCAGCTGCTATGGATGCCTCGGTCACTGTAAACTTGAGGTCCCCGATTTCCACCTCCAATCCATCAAAAGAACTTGCAAAAGCCTTTGTAACCTCCTTATGGTAGCCTTTAAACTTTTGAATAAACCGAAGCCATTTTGCCTTTCTCAGTATGTCCTTCACTTGCGAGTATCCTTCCATAAATTTGGGTCCCTTTGGTTCTGCCCTCAACAACCGACCCATCCTTCCTTTTGTTCTTTAAAACTCGTCTGCATGAGGAGGTTTTAGCAGAGGTAAGACGACTGAATTAGCAGAAATGAACAGGGTTTATGAGGGAGACCAGTCACTGTAAGAGGATATCAGAGAATAGGTACACATGATGAAGCGAAACAAAGAAAAAAATGGGGTGAAGGCTTATGTGATCATGGTGGAAATGCAGCCGTGAGGTCAATAGAACAGTAGGGGGAGTAAAGTGCATTCGGCAGTATTTAAAATTGGGTAGCTGCGGAGTAGACGCAAGCACATTTATGAAATGGCTGTGGATTTTGTGTGGTTGAGAGAAGCCGTAGTCAAATCAACCACGTTCCATAATTACAGGTGGAATTGAAAGTATAGCCGAACACGAGTGAAGACCGGAGGCTTGATTATAAGGTCGTTTAAAAATGAATGCAAGGATTGTGGGGGAATCGTATAGAGATTGTGGAACGGTTATGGAGTTATCAATGCAATCATTGCATATTATGTAGCCATGGTTTATAACTATGTAAAAATGTGTTTAAATGCCATTTGAAATAAATTTTTACTCATACCTTGGAATTCTTGTCATTTTTCATTAGTCTTCAATTAGTTGCTCTTCTTTTTGCACCATTTTGAATACCTCATCCTTGTGATTGGTGGGCATGCAATAGTCCAGGTATCTATCCAAAAATGTTTGTTTCATATCATTCCAAGTCCTAATAGATTGGGTGACTAATCCCATGAACCATTTCAAAGCAACTCCCTTTAATGTTGAAGGAAACAGTTTGAGTTTTTGAGAGTCTTCCATATAGTCATAGGTTCGGCACACGACTTCAAACTCAAACAGAAATTTTTCAGGATCCTCACTTCACAATCCATAAAAGTTTGGGAGGACAGATGGTGAGATGTTTTTCATCGTTGTATGAGTTTCCTCATCAACTATAGGGAATCCAAATGAGTTGTCCCCTTCCCTATTTATTCCATTATTACCTCCACCTCCACCATTGTTTCCTCCATTATTTCCTCCTCCTCTACCTCTACTTCTACCTCCAAATCCATCTACTACTTCCTCTGTCATGATAGTTTCTTCAGAGTCCTCTGGTTCTTCTATCAAGGGAGGATGAGAGGGAGTTTCTTCCTTTCCTTCTTCAGGTGATTCTACTTCTTTAATTACAATATGCTCTCCTGTAGAAGTAAAGAAAGGATCTTCTTCTAAATGAGATTTGGTAGATGGTGTAGGAGAATCCTCTAATTCAGCTGCTCCTTGAATTCCAGGAATCTTAAGGCTAGGGGTAGATGGTGGTGAATCTTGTCTATGCCTTGAAGAAGATGGAGTTGTGAAAATCGAGCTCTTGGCTCTAGCTATAAACCTTCCCCTAGAATCTCTTGCTCTATGCATGCCATTTTTTTATTTTTAAGTTGGGCTAATAATTCTCTTTCTGATCTTCCAGGTCACACTAGGTGCAAGAAGAGAGCATACTTAAGAAATTATTGAACCAATAACTCTCTTTTCTAATCTTCCGGGTCACACTAGGTGCAAGAGGAGAGCATACTTCAAGAAGTTATCAATATTTCCCTTCTTTTCATTGTTTTTTTTTAAGAAATGGGCTACCTAGTTACACTTCCCCGGCAATGACGCCAAAATGTTTGGTCAATTTAGTGTGTCCTAAATTGTTGCATTTAATTGTCAATCTGAGATTCGTAAGCTGACGAAGTGTGGCGCGCTATATGTGTAAGATAACCTATTTCTTACTTTTGTCATTTTTTATTTTTATGTTTTTGGGGTTTTTATCTTCATTGATTTCCTAATGTGAGATGGAAATTCTAAAAGACAAGTATGGATATAAATGTTCAAGGCAATGATGTCCTTTATAATGATTTCCCAAACTTCAAACTTCAAAAGGAGTTTAAAACATGCAATGACAAAATTAATTCCTAAAAGAAAATGAAAATGTGCCACTATACTAGTCAAACGAACTATGAACTATTGATCATGAAACCCATTATCCTTGTTGCTGTCTAAATAAAGAAGAAACTGTGCTCAAAGAAATCCAAGAATTGCAAGAAAAGTTAATCTAAAATCAAATTACATCAACTCATATTCTGACCCCTCACCATTAGTCTCGCTATGGCTTTCGGAGGTAATCATAAACAACTTGAGCAATCTGATATCTAATTTGTAGGAAAATAAACTAATATCAAATTACACACTCATACTTCAATCCCTCACCATTAGTCTCGCTATGGCTTTCGGAGGTAACTGATAATGACATGAGCAATTTAATATCTAACTTTTAGAAAAATAAGCTAATATCAAACTACACACTCATCCTTCAATCCCTCACCATTAGTCTCGCTATGGATTTCAGAGGTAACTGATAATGGCATGAGCAATTTAATATCTAATCTAACTAATAAAGAAAATTGAAAAAACTGAAATAAATAAGACAGTGCTGGAATTAAAAACTAAGAAAAATAAATCAGCAGAAGGACAAGACTGATTCCATGTCATTAGTCATTGTAAAACTATGTGCAAATGCCCGGGCTCACCTGTTCTCTTTCTTCTACTTCTTTTTGATGTACTACCTTCAGGGGTTTCTTGGGGTTCTTCAAAGAAATTTATAATTAAAAATTGCTCCCATGTGTCCTTTTTATCTTTTAATTATTTTTCTATCAAGATTTTCATGAGACCATGATGATACAAATGTGGTTCTACGTCCCCCAGATGCTTTTGGACGGTCACAGACATCTTTTTCAAACTGTTTAATAAAAAGTATGGCAGATTGAGGGTCTGGTTCTCTAAAAATTTCATCAACAGTCGTGTATGATACATGTACATTGCTCCAAAACGCCCCTCACAGGTGATAATATTTTGAATAACCAACAGTAAACTAGCCCATTTCTCTTCTAAGGTATGAACAAGAATTCCTCTTTTGAATATAGTCACATCCATACCTGGGTTACGTAGGATCACTCTCTAAGCTTCATCGCCAATGCTCTTGTTCTTAAACTAGCATAAACCTTCTTGGGGAAGTTCTGTAGTAGCTGCTATGGATGCCTCGGTCACTGTAAACTTGAGGTCCCCAATTTCCACCTCCAATCCGTCAAAAGACCTTGTAAAAGCCTTTGTAACCTCCTTATGGTAGCCTTTAAACTTTTGAATAAACCGAAGCCACTTTGCCTTTTTCAGTATGTCCTTCACTTGCGGGTATCCTTCCATAAATTTGGGTCCCTCTGGTTCTGCCCTCAACAACCGACCCATCCTTCCTTCTGTTCTTTAAAACTCGTTTGCGTGAGGAGGGTTTAGCAGAGGTAAGGCGATTGAATTAGCAGAAACGAACAGGGTTTATGAGGGAGACCAGTGACTGTAAGCGGATATCAGAGAATAGGTACACGGGATGAAGTGGAACAGAGAACAAAATGGGGTGAATGCTTATGTGAGCACGGTGGAAATGCAGCCGTGAGGTCAATAGAATAGTAGGGGGAGTAAAGTGGATTCGGCAGTATTTAAAATTGGGTGGCTGTGGAGTAGATGCTAGCACGTTTATGAAACGACTACGAATTTTGTGCGGCTGAGAGAAGCCGTAGTCAAATCAACCACGTTCCATAATTATAGGTGGAATATGAAAGTATAGCCGAACATGAGTGAAGATTGGAGGCTTGATTATAAAGCCATTTAAAAATGAATGCAAGGATTGTGGGGGAATCATATAGAGATCGTGGAACGGTTATGGAGTTATCAACGCAATCATTGCATATTATGGATCCATGGTTTATAACTATTTAAAAATGTGTTTGAATGCCATTTGAAATAAATTTTTACTCATACCTTGGAATTCTTGTCATTTTTCATTAGTCTTCAATCAGTTGCTCCTCGTTGATACTTTTGAATGCTCCATGTCTTCATAATATGTCCTCATACCTGTATTTGATTTCATGATTCTTGAACTAACATCTGACTGTAAATTTTTGAAAAACAGAGTGGTGGCTACAGAAACACAACTGGCTACGGAATCAGTGAGCAGCTGCGGAAACTGACTCTAGCTGCGGAAACTGACCCAACAATCTTATAACTGAATGAGATTTATAAACGATGACTGAATGGATGAAAATGGTCATAAAAACTTTTATTAATGGAATGAAATGAATGAAATGGAGTTGAATGAAATGAAGTGACGTGGAATGGAAATGAGATGGAGTGGGATGGAAATGAAATAGAATGGAATAAAAAATGAGAAAGAGAGAGATTTTTTTGGAAAACATAGGGTGTCAGGAGTTCCTGATTTTCACCCTGTGTTTTCTATATAAGACTGTCAATCAGTGATTGGTTTTCAGGCTTATACATTTTTATTTTTTTTTGAAAAGAAAAGAACAAAGGCTAGGCTGGTGGAGAAGAAGGATTCTTCTTCACCAGCCTTATTGCAGAATTATCTTGAAACATTTTGACAAATTCCTCTTTTGAGAGGGGCTTATGATAGATCTCTAATCTGTGGCCATTCACAATAAGAGAAGTTGGAGATTCATCAATGGTCTTGATTCTTACTGCTCCATTGCTAAAGACTTTGTCAATCTCATATGGCCCAAGCCAATGAGTCTGAAATTTGCCTTTAAAGTCTTTAAACTTGAAATCAAATAGCAATGCCCAGTCTCCTTATTGAAACTTTCTCTCTTTGATATATTTGTCATGCCACTTAGCTCTTTGATATTGAACTAGATTAGTTCTTAGGATTGCTTCTTTTCTGATCTCATCTAGCTCATTCAACTGCTCCATTCTATGCTTTTGGGCTTCTGATAGATCCATCCCCAACTGAACTTCCATCTTGAAGGTTTTGACTTGGAACTCAATGGGGAGCAGCACTTCTTTCCCATAAACAATTTCATAGGGAGAATGTCCTGTTGTATTTCTCCATGTAGTTCTGTAGGCCCAGAAGGCTTCGAGAAGGCTTTCTGCCCAATCTCTTCTGTGTAGATGAACAATTTTGGTGATGATACTTTCGAGAACTTTGTTTGTAGACTCCACTTGACCATTTGCTTGCAGATGGTAAGGAGTAGATCTTCTGTGCTTTATTTTGTATTCTTCCATCAGCTTCTCCACCAAGTTGGATGTGAATTGACTTCCTTGATCTGTCACAATTTCTCTTGGAACACCAAAATGAGTAAAAATATCCTCATAAAGAAAATTGACAACTGAATTTTCAGTAGCAGAAACTAACGCTTTGGTTTCTACCCATTTAGTGACATAATCAATAAATACCAATATATACTTCTTTTGCTTAGATGGAATATTAATAGGTCCAATGAAATCTAAAGCCCATTTTTCAAAGGGTTCGATGAGTACCTGTGGTTGCAATGGCATTTCATTTGAAAGGGTAGGTTTCTCTACTCTTTGGCAGCTGTCACACCTTTTGACATATTGTTTTGCATCTTTAAAGAAGGAAGGCCAAAAATATCCCAAAGAAAGGATTTTATAGGCTGTCCTTTTGTCAGCAAAGTGCCTGCCGCATGGTTCATCATGACATGCCTTGAGGATGTCAGGCATTTCATCTTCCCTAACAAATCTCCTGATCACAAGATCTGGCCCTATTCCAAACATTTCGTTAGAAATCCATGAATATTTTGAACTCTCTTGAATAATCTTTCTTCTTTCACTTGGAAATAAATGTGGAGGCAGTTTCCCTGTAAACAAATAGTTAGCAATATCTGCATACCAAGGGGTCTTAGTAGTTGCTGCAAACAAATATTCATCAGGAAACTTATCCTCTACAGAAGAATCTTCTTTAGTATTCTGAATCCTAGACAAGAAATTAGCTACTGTATTTGTTTCCCTGGTCTATCCAACACAGTAATATTGAATTCCTGCAAAAGTAGGAGCCATCTTGTCACTCTGCCATTAGTAACAGGTTTGTTTATTAGATATCTAACTGCAGAATGACCAGTATGAATAAAAGTTTCATAGCCTGTTATATAATGTCTAAACTTATTGATTGCATGAACAACAACTAAAAACTCTTTTTCAGTTACAATATAGTTCAACTCAGTGGGAGTCAAATTTTTACTGGTATAGTAAATGGCATAAGGGACTAAATCCTTTGAACCCAACATAGCCCCTAGCGCTGTATCTGAAGCATCTGTAGAAATATGGAAAGGGAGTTTCCAATTTGGTCCTCTCAAGATGGGTGCTTTAGATATTCTTGTTTTCAAAGTTTCAAAGGGTAATTGACAATCAAGATCCCATTTGAATTCACAGTCTTTTGTAAGCAGTTTGAAGAGTGGAGATGCTATTTTAGTGAAGTTTTCTATAAATCTTCTATAGTATCCAGTAAATCCTAGAAAACTTCTAACATCTCTTTGACAATTTGGAATAGGCAACTTGGATATGACTTCAACCTTCGATCTATCAACTTTAATCCTATCCCCTGAAATGTGATGTCCCAAAACAATACCTTCAGTAAACATCATAAAGCATTTTTCATGGCTTAATGAAAGGTTCGTTTCTTTACATATTATAAGTACCTTTTCCAAATTCTCTAATGCTTCTTCAAACAAATTACCATAAACTGTAAAATCATCCATATAAACCTCTACACAATCATGGATTAGATCAGAGAAAATTCCTAGTACTACTCTTTGGAATGTTGTACCATCCAACAATGAAAAGTATTTTTTTCCTGCTAATGTATCTAATACCTGATCGATAAAAGGAAAAGGAAAGTGATCCTTCAAAGTTGCTTTGTTAAATTCCCTGTAATCAATGCATACCCTCTATTTACCATTCCTTTTAGGTACTATAACCAAAGGAGAAACCCATCGGCTATCTGAAAATGGATAAATGAAGTTTACATTGAGTAGTTTTTGGAGCTCTTCTTTCACTATCTCCCTAAGGTTTGGATTCATCCTTCTCTAAGGTTGTCTGATTGGTCTACTATTTTCCTCAATGTAGATGTGATGGATGCAAGTCTTAGGATCAATACCTTTCATATCAGTATACTCCCATGCAAATGTAGTAGAATGTTTTTGCAATATTTTGGTTAGTTTTTCCTATTGTGACTTTTCCAAATTTTTGTTGATATTCAATGTTTTACCTAGAAAAATCTCAATGAAGAAACTGCCGAACTCTTCCATAGAGTAAAGAGACATTTGTCTTGATGATAAATACTCAATGTCAGAATCTAACTGAAATTGTGTGGGCTCATATTTCGAAGATGTCTCAAAATTTTCTAATGTGTTGAGAATTTGACTATCCTCACTAATTTCAGAAATGGTAAAGACAGGGTGTATAGTGTCCTCATCACCGACCCATTCATTGTCTCCTACTTCTGTAATTGCTTTTGCTGGAGGATACAAACTGAATTTCTTTGTCGAATTATCATTAGAAATGTACATATCCCCAGATCTACAACTAATGAAAGCATCAGCTGTGGCTAGCCAAGGTCTTCTTAAGATAAGTGGGTGCCCTCCTAGATTACTCTTGGGGGTCAAAATCATAAAATCTTCTGGATACTCCCAAGAATCCAAGGAGACTGAAATATCTTCTAATACACCATCTGGTTTGATAATTGATCGATCTGCAAGTTGCAGTAAAGTAGGTGTAAAGAGGGGATTAGGAAGTTTCAGTTGTTCCATAGTCTGTCTACTCATAATGTTGATAGCAGACCCTAAGTCAATCAATGTATTTGGAATTTCTATCCCATTTATATGTCTCTTGACAATTGGACTACCTGGATCTACATACTTTTGCATGGTAATTTTTCCCATCATGATATCTGCAATTTTTCCTAACAGGTAGATTCTTCTTAGTTTCCTTCCTGGACTTTTGAGACTCAACTCCTTTATTGCTTTTGCTAGAATAGGAATCTCTCTAATGGCTTGTAGCAAGGGAATCTTGATACAGGCATTTTTTAATTCATCTAGAAAATCATAGTTAGGCAACAAGCTTTGTTTTTCCACCCCTTTATCAATTTGTAATCTTTCAATAAAAGGAGGTGTGGATGAAGTTGCAGGTTGCTCAACTATACGAGTTGTGGGGGTTAACTTTTCTTTCTCTTTTCTAATGTTTGAGTTTTGAAGAGATGCTTCTTCAGAACCTTTATTGACTTTAAGGGAGTCCTCCTTAGAGGTGTCTTGCTCTTGAACATCTATAAAAGGTTTTTCTAAAACTCTACCAGACCTGAGTTGTACATCATTGAGAGGAACAATCATATATGTAGGTAATTGTTGTCCTTCTATCATGTAAGTATTCTGAGGATTTTTATTTTTAGGATTTGGCAGTGGCTGAGCTGGAAGTTGATTGGTCTTCTGTTGAAACGAGAGCATGATTTGAGGATCTGGATTTTGTTGAGGAGGTTGTTGTTGAGAAAATGGTAATGAAAGTTGTGGAGTTTGATTTGGAAGTTGTGGAGTTTGTTGAAAAGATGGAGGAAATTGATAAAATTGAGCAAATCTCCCATAAGGATTTTGAATACCTTATACCCATGATTGATATGGATTTTGAGGTTGGGGCCAAGGTTATTTCCAAGGATTCCAATTTGGTGGGGGTTGAAAATTCATAGGGTTGTTGAACCCTTGAGTTTGTGGCCCTGCCAAGGTCTTCTCGCAACGAAACAGAGGGATTATATTGAATTTGGATCTTCTTGAAAGACAACTTTGAGTCCAGGAATTGAAGGAAAATCCTTGGTCTCATGATTCTCTGAGCAAATCATACATGTTTCTACAATTTTTGCATCCAAGGGACATTCCCTTAGAGTATGTTTGTTCCTACATTTCAGACAAAATATGGCTAGAGCATCAGTTTCTGCTTTCTACTGGTTTTGAATTTTAAGGGTGTCTAGTTGTTCACTAAGGCTCCCCAAGATATCAGTTTTGAATTCATCAAGCATATTACCAATTTCTGCCTTACTTACTAACCCAGTTGTAGATTTGTTTACCCTAATGAGAGAAGGATCTCTAGGCCCTTTTCCTGTCTTAGATTTTCCTCTAGAGAGATGGACACATAGTTCTGCTATGTCATGAAGTGGAAGTTGAGAAATGTCTCCTTTCCCCATCATGTTTAAAGTATCTATCAATTCATCTCTGATGGCCTTCAATAAAAGGGCTTTTCAATGTTTCCTCATCTTAGTTGCTCATCTTTGCTCTCTTTAAGTTGTATTGAAATGTTTCAAGTAAATCCTCCAAATTATCATCTTCTTTTTGTACCATTTTGAATACCTCATCCTTGTGATTGGTGGGCATGCAATAGTCCAAGTATCTATCCAAAAATGTTTGTTTCAAATCATTCCAAGTCCTAATAGATTGGGTGATAATCCGATGAACCATTTCAAAGCGCCTCCCTTCAATGTTGAAGGAGACAGTTTGAGTTTTTGAGAGTCTTCCATATAATCATAGGTTCGGCACACGACTTCAAACTCAAACAGAAATGTTTCAGAATCCTCACATCACAATCTATTAAAGTTGGGTAGGATAGATGGTGAGATAGTTTTCATCATTGTATGACTTTCCTCATCAACAATAGGGAATCCAAACGAGTTGTCTCCTTCCCTATTTCTTCCATTATTACCTCCACCTCCACCATTGTTGCCTCCATTATTTCCTCCTCCCCTACCTCTACCTCTACCTCTGAATCCATATACTACTTCCTATGTCATGATAGTTTCTTCAGAGTCCTCAGAGTCCTCTGGTTCTTCTATCAAGGGAGGATGAGAGGGAGTTTCTTCCTTTTCCTCTTCAGGTGATTCTACTTCTTTAATTACAATATGCTCTCCTGTAGAAGTAAAGAAAGGGTCTTCTTCTAAATGAGATTTGGTAGACAGTGTAGGAGAATCCTCTAAATCAACTGCTACTCCTAGAATTCGAGGGATCTTAAGGCTAGGAGTAAATGGTGGTGAATCTTATCTATGCCTTGAAAAAGATGGAGTTGTGAAAATCGAACTCTTGGCTCTACCTATAAACCATCCCCTAGAATCTCTTGCTATATGCACGTCATTTTTTTATTTTTAAGTTGGGCTAATAATTCTCTTTCTGATCTTCCAGGTCACACTAGGTGCAAGAAGAGAGCATACTTAAGAAATTATTGAACCAATAACTCTCTTTTCTGATCCTCTATATCACATTAGGTGCAAGAGGAGAGCATACTTCAAGAAGTTATCAATTTTTCCCTTCTTTTCATCCTTTTTCTTTTAAGAAATTAGCTACCTAGTTACACTTCCCTGACAATGGCACCAAAATGTTTGGTCAATTTAGTGTGTCCTAAATTGCTACATTTAATTGTCAATCCAGGATTTGTAAGCTGATGAAGTGCAGCACACTATATGTGCAAGATAACCTATCTCTTACTTTTTGTCATTTTTGGTTTTTTTATGTGTTATGGGGGTTTTCATCTTGGTTGGTTTCCTAATGTGTGAAGAAAATTCTAAAAGATAAGTATGGATATAAATGTTCAAGGCAATGATGTCCTTTATATTGATTTCCCTAATTGCAAAAATATGCAATGACAAAATTAACTCCTAACAAAAAAATGAAAATGTACCACTATTCTAATCAAACGAACAGTGAGCTATTGATCATGAAACCCAATATCCTTGTTGTTGTCTAAATACAAAAGAAACTGTACTCAAAGAAATCCAAAAATTGCAAACAAAGTAAAGCTAGAACCAAATTACATCAGTTCATCATCTGAACCCTCGCCATTAGTCTCGTTATGGCTTTCGGAGGTAATCATAAACAACTTGAGCAATTTGATATTCAATTTGCAAGAAAATAAACTAATATCAAATTACACACTCATATTTCAATCCCTCGCCATTAGTCCCACTATGGCTTTCAGAGGTAACTGAAAATCACATGAGCAATTCAATAACTAAATTGCAAAATAATAAACTGATATCAAACTACACATTCCATACTTCAATCCCTCAGGAGGCAACTAATAATGACATGAGCAATTTAATATCTAATCTAACTAATAAAGCAAATATACAAAACTGAAATAAATAAAACAGTGCTGGGATTGAAAACTAAGAAAAATAAGTTAGAAGAAGGACAAGAATAATTCCATGTCATTAGTCATTGTGAAAGCTATGTGCAAATGATCGGGTTTCCTAATCTGGAACAAAGACACTGATCAGTTAACAGCAGTATAAAGCATGAAAATTTATGGACAGAAGTAAAACGTGAAGACCATAAG
The DNA here is from genome assembly GCA_000404065.3 of Pinus taeda. Classification (NCBI taxonomy): domain Eukaryota; kingdom Viridiplantae; phylum Streptophyta; class Pinopsida; order Pinales; family Pinaceae; genus Pinus; species Pinus taeda. The sequence goes on from APFE030562839.1 coordinate 84,730, forward strand.
CAATGCAATATATATACATGAATGATTATGGCATAAGGAACGTAAGGGAATAAAGCATGAAACTATACAACAATGAATGAAACCTCGGCTTATGTAGGGGCCCTTTGCACAGTCCTCGGGCAACAACTATTAACCATGAATTAAGCTTATAAACAGAGTCTTCTCATGTATTCAAAATGCAGTCATAACACAGAAATAAAGTCACAACACAGTGGGCTTGTTAACAGTCAAAAATTACATTACAAGGACTAACTAATATGCGTATGAGAACACATTATTTATAACAAAGGATGTCATAACTAATTTCCTACAATCCGTGCTGATAAAAGACATGTGAACAACCACGTCCAGGAATCTAGCATTATGGCTAACGTGAAGATTAAATCTTTGGAGGGTGGTTGTTGGATTCGGCTCATGGAGCAGTCCACTGGTGTTGATATGTCTCCTGAGATTGAGGAACAGCCACGCAAATCTTCACATGGTGAAAAATAGAGTTTTATCACCGTAGGACTCTTAAGTTGACCACCGCTTTGCCCCTCGTTGAATATGGCCTCTTTTGATGAATTCGACTGAGCCAATAGGACTCAGTCCATGTCCACGTTGTTTTCAACTTGCCCATGTGGCTCGATTTTCTTGAAGACACCTGCAATATAGACTTTGACAAAACAGCTACAGAAAGTTGGGCTGGTTGCAGAAAGTGACAAGATTTCGCAGCTCATAAACAAAAATCTAGCTCAAATAGAAACACAAACACATAGTCAAGAAACCACTTTAAATGCTCTTTTTCAGCTAATATGCAATGATACTGATGACTTACGAGGTTCAGATGAATGGAAAGAAGCTAGAAAAAGGTGTAGGAAAGGTGCAAGTTTGGGACTCAACAAGCCTAATTCACAATTTCAAGGTTATGCATATCCACCTCAAAGTAACTGGAACTCACCCTTTCCTTGGCAACATTGGCCATCTCAACCCCAAAACCAATCTTGGAAACAAGGTTGGCAAGGAACTAGTGGGATCCATCAAAAATATCCTTAGTATCTTCTTCAATATCCTCCATACCAAACTCCATGTTATCCTTGCCATTCACCTCAACCACAACCACAACCCCATCCACATCCATCTCAAATATACACTCCAAATCAAGTACCTGTACCACCATTTCCAAACCCACACATTGAAGTAGCTCAGCCCACTTACAATCCTGAGGTACAACACTTCCAAATATCTCCTCTTGAGATCAATGGTATTCACCATAGCTCAGGAAGATTATTGCAAAAAGGAGATTCTCTTAATACCATTGAAGGACTACATCCAAAAGAACAAGATTCGAAAGAGAAGATTGAAGAACCATCAGCAGTAAATGATGAAGAACAAACATCAAAATTAGAGATTGAGAAAGCTCCCTCATTGTTACCATCAAATCCTCCATATATTCAAGAGAACAGTCGGCAAAAATAGGAAGATTTGAAGGTCATGATAGAAGAAGACATGAAGAATGATCCAGATAAGCAAGAAAACCAAGGACATCAAAGCTATATTCAAGTTTGGTTATATAAAATCAACAAGATGGAGCACCACTCTCTTCTTGAACTATGGTTGATCCTTTCAAAGTCAAATAATTTGGTCTCTGAAATCCAGGTACATGTCAAGGCATACATTTAAGCCTACACATCATTTTTTGTGTCATCTTGATGTGCACGTGGCTCCATTGGAAGTATTCTTATACTTGAATGTGATTTTGTTTTTCAAGTAGGGTAGGGTAGAAAAAAATGAAAAATAAAAGAAAAGAAAAAATCTCAGGTGAAAACCTCCATAAGGTGGTCAATGGGTTGGAAAAAAGGAAAAAAAGGGAGAATAGAAAAGATCCTAGGTGAAAACCTCCTTTGAGGTGCATATGCAGACCTACTAGTTGAAAACCTCCTTGAGGTGGCTAGTAGGCATAGAAGAAAGAAAGAAAAAAAAATAAAAGAAATCCTTGCTCCATGCATCTCTTTGATGAATGAATGTACTCTCCAACATCTTCAAGCAACAAGAACAAGTTGGTACCAAAAGGAAAATTGGTCATGCCTAGTCAAAAGAAGTCAAATTTTGAATTTCTCCTCCTTTTCTCAAATTCTCCAACAAGGCCAAGGCCATGCCAATCCATCACCCTCATCTATTTTCACCATCCACCCATTATTATCAAGCTTCTACCACTTAGTTTGCTTGTTGTCCTAAAAAACTACAGGATGCTCTATTTTACTACTAGATACAAAAATACATAGAGCAAAAATTTTGTTTTTTCATAACTTGAAAACCATGCATCCATTTATGAAGATGATTCTGGTGGAGATGCATATGGATAATGGTGACATTCTCAAGAAATTTCAGAAAATTCCAGTGCACGGTTTTTGAGAAATTAGCCTCCATCACCTACATCCATTTTTGCATTTTCTTGATATATGTGCATCCATTTAAAAATCTGTTTCATTGGGAGATGCATACGGATGAAGATAACATGACCAAGCAAGTTCAGCAAATTACAGTGCATGGTTTCCAACAACTCGGCCTCCATCACCTTCAACCTTTTTTAGTTTTTCTGAGATCTGTGCATCCATTAACCAAAATATTTTTATGAGGAGCTGCACACTGATGGTGAAAACATGCTCAGAAAGTTTCAGATCAATCCATTCTACTGTTTGGGAGATATGGACAAATGAAGTCACTGTCCTAAAAACCTACAGGATTCTCTGAGGTCCTATAGGATTTGCAGTGAGCAGTTTTAAATGGAAAAACTAGAGGTTGGCTTCATCAGACAATGACAAGGAGACATATACAACCCTCCACATCCATCAGAGAAACATGACAAGGGGATTTAACAAGAGGGAACCCACCATCTAGTACATGCACATCAAGGAACAAAATTAGAGAAAAAAAGAGAAAAACACATGCAACAAATACAAGCAATGATTTCGCTCTCCAAAAAACAACATGTACAGGAAGGCCATCAGGTAGTTACAGGTATGCAATATTCTTGACCTCTTCTCTTGAGCATATTATAGTTAGAATTTTTTTGTCAATGCATGAAAGATGATGTTTTATAAGTTAAGGATGGGTCAGAAATCTCAATCGCCTTCAACTAGTTAATTGTTGCTCACTCCTTCACCCATGCAATGCTGAAAAGTCAAATTATGAAGGATGATGATTTCAAGGAATGACGACAGCAATTAAAAGAAGAAATTTTGCAAAGGCCAAGTCATCACAACACTCCAAGCCCTTCATGCACTTCACATTCACTATCTATTCATCATTCATCCATCCCATTTCATTCTTATGAAAAACAAATAGAGAATCCTCTCCATTTTGACAAACCAACACTACTCCCTTTGAGCCTTAACATCATCATCCAATCCCTCTTCATCATTTCTCGCCACTCCCATATAGATAGAAGACCCTCAAAGAAAAGCAATGAATACTACAGTAAGGCTAAATGTTGCTACAAGAAGGAAGAAATGAACAAATTGTGCTAAACCCCAAGATGGAAAAGATTTTTGAGAGAACTCCAAGGTCATTAGGCAGTCATCTAGGCCACAAGAGAGAAGAAGAAGGCAACAAAAGGATATGAGCCACTCACCATCAAAACAAAAATAAAACTGCAGTGATGAAAAGATATTTTCCAAGAGGTCTCCATTCTCTTTCTAGCTATTGTCCAAGGCCTAAAAGATGTTATAAAAATGGGAGAAAGGCACGGAAGTCAAGTAAGGGTCTGCCCTAACCTCAGACTATCATTTATGATCAAAATCGGTTTCCTGTAGTTTTAACATGGTTTCCTTTAGTTTTGATAAGAATTACTACAAGATTTCCTAGTTCTCATCTAAATACATTTTGAAGGTTTTAGAGGTGTCCAAATGGTGGAATGAGGTAACAGAAGGTTGATAAGGGTGTGGAAGACCTTGCTAAACTAAGAAATATTCAATAACCCATCTTGAATAAGGGGAAGAAGGCAAGCTAATGATCTCAAGAAACAATGATTTTTCTTTGCAAAAATATGTTTTTCATCTTTTCCTTGCAGAACTTGCAGCCAATATTCTTAATGCACAAGAGAGAGGCCACCAGAGCCATGGATGAGGCATAATGAGGTCACTAAGTTGCTCAAAGGATGAGCAACACTTTCAACAGGGGGCTATGATGGGCCTCTGAATTAGACATAAATTAAGGCCCATGCCTCTAAATTAAAACATAAATTAAGGCCTATGACCATCCTTCAACACATTAAACCTCTCTTTTTGCATTTGATAATTTATTTTTAACTTTAATATATTCATTAGGAATGTCTATGAATAATTGAATATTTGTGCCTAATATTATTTATTTTTGTGGAATATTATGAGAATATTTCACAGATCATGAAGATTTGGAGGAGGAGATAATTTAGGGACTTGTTCCCGAGTACTTAAGGATCAATAATAAATAATAAATCAACACGATATTATAAAATTATGGCACAGATTGTGGAACTCCAGTGATTGAGAAAATCTAGGAATGTGTTCCACTAATGAAGGGACCAGATCCCCTAATGAAGGGACCATATCCATTAATCAAGAGATTTTGGTGGGGAAAGATTCCCCCATTCATGGGGAGATTCCTAATCATTTTATATATGTACCAAGTTGAATTTTCCTCTAGGAGAGATTTTCATTAGTGTTATTGTGGAGAGAGCTTGTATTTCTGCAACTCCATTGTATTTTCTTGCAGGGATGTAATCGTATTAATGGAATAATGGCAATTGGTGTCATGCTCAGCTTCCAAATCTTGTTCTCCTCCATAGGTCCCTAATTTTCCTTTGGCTTGGCCATCCCAGGAACCTCAAAGCCATTTTGTATCATTTTCTTTTCTTCTTTTCACTGCTTATTCACATGCATCTCTAGCTTTTATTTCTTTCTACTTCTGCATTTAGTATTAATAATTTCTTGTTGTAGGATTGAGTTAAATGGTTAATGAAAGTTATTTTGTAGGATCACAAGAATTATTTCATCCTTTGAAAATCTTTCGAAGTTCATAGTAATGATTGAGCTGGTTGGATTAGTCTTCTTAGTCCTAAATCGAGATTTCTAGACCTCCTTTTTACAGAAGAAGAGTAAATTTTGGGTATTTTTTAGATCATGCTAACAAGCTTCAATCAATTTGTTTCAACTTGTATTAGATTAGAAAAACATTCTAGTTAATAAAAAAAAAACCCCAATGCATTTACTTTATTTGGTTAGGAATTTTTTAGATTTACTAGCTCACTAGTTCTCGAAATTCTAGATTTTCGACTAGTAATGTTTTTTTATTTTTTTTACAATGGTTAACAAAGGTATTTTTGAGTGATTACACTTGGAATAGAGACCTAAGAAATCCTAGTTTATAAAAAAATTGTCCCATCCAATTTGGATTTGATTTTCTTGGTCATTAAACCATCAACAATTTCATCATTTCACAAGGAAAATTTTCCATGTTTTTTGAGCAAATCCATCCATCTCCCAACCTTGGTTTTGAGTTCTAAAGTGGTCCTAGGAGCTCCCTTGCCTCATTCCATACACCAAACACATTCCCTAAGCTTTCCATCACCTTCAACATCCATCATTTTTTCTCGGCTGTATCTTGTAGGTTCTTAGGTGATCCTGTAGGTTTTTAGTACATCCTATAGGTTTTCTTGTAGTGGTCTCTTTTGAGGCCGAATTGAGGGAAAACATCAAAGAAGCCACACAAAGTCACCTAAGGGTATCCCAAGCCTTCCAACCATCCACCATCATCTCCAAGTCAGCTACCACATCACCAAAATAGATTAGCTTTCACACTCTCACATGAAAAAAGACAAAAAGAAAAACAAATTTATTTTATTCATTTACATGCACAATAGTAGAAGGTTTGATGGTTTGAATATGCATGCTTAGGAAAATAGGATTGCATACATGTTAAATTAGCATTCTTTTGAAGTAAAGCCTCTTGTTAGTTAGTTAGAAAATGGTGTATTTTATCATTTGATTTCAGTCTCTTTCCTTGTAGTTTCTTTCTTGCAATAGGTTAAGGTTCCATTTCAAACATTTCATTTTTTGCAATTAGTTTAGGATTTGACTTCAGTAGATGCACTCCATTACATCATGACAACAAAAGGAAACATTTTATGTTGCACATAGAGTGTCGATACCTATTAAGTTTGTACAAACCCCAAGTTCATAATTAAATTTGGTAGTCTTGGGAGTTGCAACATTCTTGTTACAATACCGAGGCTTATCATACTGCTAAATACATAACCACTAAAATAAACTTTAATATTCTCTTTTTTTTCCTTTCTCCTTTGGAAAAGAGAATAGTAGTCATCATTTGCATAACTATTTTGACTTAATTATGTAAAGCAATTCATGTATCTTTTTTTTAAATTCTACTACCTCAAAATGACTTCATATAAAGAAAGATATCATTATTTAAGCTGAGTCTTATTGTGGTTTGCCACAAGGGAAACCAATACTGTTGAGAAATGAAAATAGTCTAGGCCTATAAAAATGTAAACAACCAATACTGTTAAATACATAACCATTAAAATAAACTTTAATATTCTCTTTGTTTTCTTTCTCCTTTGGAAAAGAGAATAGTAGCCATCATTTGCATAACTATTTTGACTTCATTATGTAAAGGAATTAATGTCTATTTTTTTTTTTTAAATTCTACTACCTAAAGATGACTTCATATAAAACTAGATATCATCGTTTAAGTTGAGTCTTGTTGTGGTTTTCCACAAGGGAAACGAGTACAGTTGCAAACTGACAATAGTCTAGGTCTATAAAAATGTAAACAACTAGTACTGCTAAATACATAACCACTAAATAAACTTTAATATTGATATTAAATGAAATAAAACAACAGGCTAAAAGAGACATCAAGTATCTAATGAAGTCACAAGGGTTGAACCTTAGAAATTGGTGCTTGCTAGGGTTGGATGTCTCAAGCCACAATGTAGATGTCCTTCATTGTGTGATAATTATGCACCCAAAATAATGATACATGGCCATTGGTGGCATTAAACCCATTGAATTTCATTAAAAAAGGAGATGTTTCAGTTGATAAGTGAGCTAAGGTTGAGCAACAACAAATCCTTGCTAAGGGAAAGGATTTGTAAGAACTACCACTTGAGATGGCGCAGGATTCTAAGGCAATTGTTGGATGGGCAGTTGACCTCTAGAAGTTGCGTGAACTTCCCAAATTTGGCGCGTATGGGGTAAGAGAGGACACTCATGTGTATAATGGCCATGTACACCACAACATGCACAAGGCTTGTTCATACAAATAACCTTGTTCTACTCAGGTTGAGTGCCTTGTTTCTGGTTGTTGGTGTTAGGCTGGTTCCCTGGGGTTCATTAGGTTGATTACCTTGGTTACCATTGTTACCCTTGTTACATTTCCCCTTATTATTTTTCTTCAAATTTTGGGAATTGGTCGCACTCTCTTGTGCAAACACTTGACCCTAAGGGAGTGGTGGCTGCTAGGGCTGAAGATGAATGGGAGGCTGCAATGCTAATGCCTGAGGGGCTCGAGAGCTCAATGGTGCATAGGTATAAGATGGTGAAGGAGCAATGGTCTGGTATACATGTTGAGTACTATTTATCCCTCACATCTACTATTATGGTTGGGTAAATGCATAAGAGGTGCTTTTCCCAGAATACATGTTGCTAGCAGGAGGGGAATAAGTGTTATAGCCACTAGTGCCCCATTGAGGATGGCCATAACTCTGTTGAGTATATGGTGAAGGATGTGAAATAGCTCCAACAATACCGTCGATGGTGTGAGATGCCCCCAATGCATTGGTGCCACCAATACGGGGGAGGTCTGCTATAACGGTATAGACATAACCAGATTGAGCATAAATCAAGTCATATCTCAGAGCAGTCTGGAGAGCCTCTTTGTCTATCTGACGAAAATGAGATGCGACATATTTGGGAGTGGGCGATATATGTCTCCTAAGAAACCAATTGAGGTAGGCACAGTCTTCGAAGGACGGGGCATGACATGTGATCCTCCTTCTATGCCATTCCTAAACATGATCGGAAAGACAAGCAGTATAGGACTGACAGAATGCGGTCAAGGGCTCTGTACCAGTGTCGTATCAGAGAGTTAACTGAAAATATGAGAGGAACGGTTTAGCTAGCATCGTGAAAATGGAATGAGAAGCGGCGGGATGGTCAATGTACCACTTTGCAGCATCTCCAGTGAGCATGCACTGGAACAACTAAAGATGAATGGAGTCATCGACGATGGAATTGGATGAACACCACATATGGAAGGAGTAGATGTGATTGGTGGGGTCCTCTCCAAAACTACTCTCAAACTTTGGGATGTCAGATGGAGCTTAGTCGGCATAGCTGGCCAACCAACTTCGTGATGTCTAGGGTCATTTATCAACTGGTTAAAATCCAGAGGACCTAACCCAACCATGAAAGGTAGCAGAGGAGCTATTGGAACGATTCTAAAAGTAGTTCCGCTAGATGTGACTACCGGGGTGTAACCGAAGCCAACACCACGTTGAGTTCATGCACTACCAGTGGGTCCAAACATGGTGACAATATGCAGTGAAGGAGGCTTGGAATTTGATGAGGAATCAAATGAACAAGAAGAAGAGTTAGTTTGGGGAGTTGGGGGAGTAGTAACGTGAACCCTATGGGGAGGAGTAATACTCCCTAGCGGAAACTGGGGATGAAGGCCTAAGAGTCTTCACGATAAAAGCCTTCATGGTGCAATGGTGACAAGGCACAAGTGACATAGAAATGGTAAAGGGAGATCAACTAGATGTTTTTATCTCTAAGTGGGGAGATAAATTAATTAAGTTAAGACATGGCTTGGCTGTGTAAACCAAGGGCCCTTCACTTAAGGTGTGCTTGTGTGTGAAAGTGTGTTTATTAACTAAGCCCAGATCGTGTTTGAAAAAAGAAAAAATATTTCTGAAATAAACTGAAATAAGAAACAGAAAATGAACAACAAATCAATTAACTAAACCCCACCCAAACATGGTTTGCAAACATTCTTCTAGTTGGTGGAAAATCAACTAAAAACAAACTAAAAATGCTAAGATATCTAAGCATCAGTGTGATTGGGATCAAATGACACTATGCTGCTGGAAAGTGGTGCAGCAACAACAAAAAACCAGAGAGGAAAATCGTTGCAAAAAGAAGGGGAGATGGGTGTGCAACCTAGGGAAACCAATGGGACCCTAAGGAAAATGACCAAATAAGGTTTAAGCTTAAAATTTGGATGGAAGCAACCAATCTTTGAAGGTACATATTTGGAAAATATGGTTGAAAGCACTGCAAAAAATTAGACTTCTTTCTCAGTTAAACTCCTCCTATAAAGGTGGAAGAATACTAGAATCTCTAAGGGGCTGAATTCCACTTCGATGAGCAAAGTAAGGTAGATCAAGGCCTAAGCGGGATAGGATAGTAGTAAACCAACCCAATAGAAAGCTCTTGCCAAAACCTAGAAACAAATATGAAAAAATCCCGGAAACCCTAAAAATTGCAAGTAGTGACCTAACTCCTGGGAGATCGCACTTTTTCGGCCATAAGGTGCACTCTGGACCTCTAGATCACACTTTTGGGGCAAAAAAGTGTGATTTTTTCTCCATGATTCCTCGTCAGAATGTCTGAGAAAAATTTGTCGTCTCTATCGTGGCTGGTTCCTGTGACCTCTGGGAAAGACCAAAGAACTTACAAAAGTTATAATTTTAACTGGCCTAGGGTTAGAGTGCTAGTAAACAACATTAAGGGACTAAAACAATAAGAAACCCTAAGCTGAAAACTGAATGTCACCCAGGTTTTTGGATCAGAAGTAAAAACCTAGTGGAGTCACAGATTTTGTTATAGTGTTTTCTTCTCATATGTATACAATAAGATATCACCTAAGATTGTGTATGAAAAGCAATCTTAACAATATAAATGGATGCTAAAAATTTTACATCTACAGCAAATGATAGAAGAAAAATGCTCCAAAGCCTTGATCTATGCCATGATTATAGTTAAACAAAAAATGGAATAGTAGTAAATGTGAGTAACTCTAATAATCTAATGGAAACCAAATATATAAAGAATATATTTGATTAAACAAAACCAGTGAAGGGAACAAATAAATTTTACCAATCCCCCTCTATGGGATGGGTTCTTGGCTATCATCAAACGTCTTTAGCTTTTGTAGAGTCTCTCTCTTCTATAATGTGTAAACACAACTAATAAAATGTTTGAGCTTAGTGAGAACTCAAATGGAAAAGAAAAATGGTGTGCGATAGTGATAATAATCAGAGTTACAATAGAGAGTGAAAGAATGGAAATACCCGAAAGTGAATAATGAAGGGAAAACCCTGCTATTTATAACAAAATATTAGGTTATCGTCGAATAATGAGCAATAATGAGATATTATTAACTCCATTCTAGGAATAACCACTTGGAATATTTTATTATATTTGGTTAGGAGGGAAAAAGTATTTAAACTTTTATTTAGGAATAATAAATAAATAAAAGATTTATTTATCATCTCAAGAAATATGGTTAAGGAATAATAAACAAATAATGATTTATTTAACTATTCCTAAGGGATTTAATCAAACTTGACAAGGAATAATAATTAATTAGTGATTAATTAATTATTCTTAGAGAAAAATAATATAATTAATAATCTATATGTTTATTTTCATAACTCAATCAAATGTGACAAGGAATATTAATTAAACAATGGTTTAATTAATTATTTTTAGAAGATAATTAAATAAATAGCGGTTTATTTAATTATTCTTGATGGGTTTAATTATAAATGACTTAACAAATGTGGTTTATTAAGTAATTTCTCATAGTGAAAGCAATTTTACTATGGTAAAATTGGCCTTACATTGTGTACTTCGATCCATCTAAGAAATTATGGCTAGATGATCAATTTTTTGTGATAATATATGCCCTAATGAGCTACCACAATACCATTCAATATTTAATGTCCTTTTACAAGGGTTGTCTGTTATTGTGATAAGATTGCACTGAGAAGAGGTTTATGTTAATTAACAATGACAATCAAAATAATCTATAAACTACATTACTTAGGGATGTTAGACTAAAACAACTAGTATATTCCACTATATTAGATATTGGGATTAATGTGATAAGAGTGGTATTAAGTCATACTCATACTAATTATGAGAGATGGGATTCTAATACTAATGCATGCACCTTCAAGCCTGAAAAAGTCCATTACAAAACCATTTAGTCATGGAGCTTTTTTAATTGGCATCACTATCATCACATGTTCCACCTTTGCAAAATAAAATGCACACATTTGGGCTTCTTTTTAGGCATAATGGATTAAGGTTGGGATTTGAGATGTGATTAATATATGGATTCCACTCTATTTGGTATAGATTATGTTAATAAGGAGCGATGGTAGGTGACGAGTTCTTGTTTTAGTTCTATGTGTTTCCTCAATTGTTTCCCATCCTGAGAGGAGAGAGAAAATATTATGTTGCACCATCACCTTATGAAATAATTTTGAATTGTTTTCTCCTTCTTTTAGCCACCATACTTTGGATTTATATTTTGAGAGCATCTCCTCTTTCTTTAGTGTGGGCTCATAATATAATATATTATTGCACCTATTACATACAATATTCAAGGACTTTCTTCTCTTTGAGTATTTGGCCAAATTCACTTTTTTTTCGGATCTTTAAGTTTGGATTCAAATTATTTGAGATTTAGTTGGAATGTATGCATGTTATTTTTTGGAATAATGATTTCCATTACACCAAAACCTACAGTTGTAGTAAATAGACACAATGCCAAAGTTAACGGATCTTCGAGAGGGAGTTAATCACATGCTAAAAATACATGGGGAGTGCAGGATTATCGAACGCCCAAGAATACACCCCAATGTGACTTAGGTATATTTCAAACTAGAGACCTTTGGATCTAATACCACTTGCTGGAATCACAATTTCCATTACATGAAAACCCGCAGGTGTCAGTAAAAAAATGCGTCACTAGAGTTAACGAATCCTTAAGAGGCAATTAAGCACATGTAGCAAAGCACACTAGGAGTGCTAGATTATTCAATGACCATTATTATTTATACATTTAATTTATATTTCCCCCACTATATTTTGGATTTTGAAAGAAATATAGATCTCGAAGGTAAAAGATTTCAAATATGAAAGGATGATTATGAGGGGTTAATTTAAGGTCTAGTTCCAGAGGAACAGGCCAGTGATATGAGCCAATACTTGGAAGGATGGAGGCTTGAACAAATATAACCCCATATAGTAGGGCTTCTAACACAAAATCATTCCAATCTACTAGCCACTTGAAGTTTCTTGCCTCTACGATTATTCCAACTATATATCCCATTTATGGTAGTTAGGTCTGCCACATGAAGTTGATACAAGAGTTGAATTTTTTTCGTTTGTTTCTAATATTTTTATATTCCTTTCTTCTCTTTGAGGAGTTTAATAAAATTTAATTATTTTCCTATTATATAAATCTCTAGGTTGTGGAGTGACCTTATTGTCTTGATTGTTTCCAGGAAACTCAACTTTCCAATAGGTATATGTGGATCGTATACTACTATTATGCACCTTGATTCCTTGGCACCTACATATTGAAATAGGCCCAAAATGACTGGAGGGAGTATATCCAATCATGAAAATACACTTCCTAAGGGTTCCGTAGAATATTCAAGCCCCTAGCACTTCCTTTAGCATCCAACATTACAAATTCAGAGCCCCTCTAACATTGAGAGGCGATCTACCTAACTATTTCACTTGAAATTTTTGCTTCTTGTATCATACAAATTGTTGGGTTTCCTATTGCATTTGGTATTTTATATATCTCTGCTTACCTCTACTATTAAGGCAATATATGTTCCTAGAGACGATTTTCATAAAGTGGAGTTCTTGGGTGGAGCAAAAACCTTTGACAACAATGTCACATGTCCAATATTAACCAAGTGTTATCAAGCTATCTTTATCAAATCCTTGTTTCCCTTTCTGCCCCTTTTTATGAATTCCTTTTGAGTAAGAGCATTCCCCTTTCCACATTATGTATTTATTCCCAGACCTTTTTTAAATGATCTTAGCTCCTCAATTGATTCCTGCAACTAGTCATTGACTCTTAAGTAGATTTGGTGGTATTATATTTTTGAATTCTCTAGGATCATACTTAGATCTTTATTTTTTCGTTCTTCAATTAGATTTCGTAAATTTTTCTCATCTATGTTCTAGATCTCTATGTTTTCCTCTACATTTATTCTTTCCATGAATGACCTAGCCTCATCTTCCTAAGATGGAAATTCCTATGGGTTTTCTGGAGTCTTCTTTTTATGTGAGGATTTGGGATAGGTTTACTTTATGTTTTAGTCTAGATTCACGAGATCCCCCGATAGATCTCATATGTATCCTAATTTTTTATCGTAGACTATTTATTCCCACTTGGTATTGAAGTTTCCTCTAGTTGAATGGACTGGTTCCTAGGGTTTATTCTTTTGGTTGTTTATCTTTGAAAACCATCTATATATATTTCTTAAGGTTTGTTATGAACTTTCTCCTAACGTATTGATAAATACTTGCATAAATATCCATATTCATGGCATCGTCAAATATGAAAACGAACATGTTCATAATATATAGGTTGATTCCAAATTTCATCTTAGTATGAAATTTCAATTGGCTACATAAGTTGCTAGGAAATATTCATGTAGACACATATTTTGGCATATGAGGTATATTTCTCTTTTGTATTCCAGGGCTTATTTCTCTTCGAGTATTTGGCAAAATTCATTCTTTCCTCCATCTTTAAGGTTGGATTTAAATTCTTTGAGATTTAATTGGAATGTATGCATGTTATTTGTTGGAATCGAGATTATCATTACACCGAAATTTGTAGGTGTTATCAAACGGACACATCACTAAAGGTAACATATCCTCGAGAGGCGTTTAAGCACATGTCATGAAACACATGGGGAGCACTGGATTATATAATTCCCAACAATCTCCCTGAACTTGACTTGGGTGTGTTTCAAAATCAAGGCCTTTGGCTTTGATACCACTTACTGGAATCATGATTTCCATTACACCAAATCCCATAGGTGTTAGTAAACAAGCATGTCGCTAAAGTTAATGGATCCTCGAGAGGCGGTTAAGCACATATCATGAAACATGTGGGGAGTAATGTATTATCCAATGGCCAATATTATTTCTACCTTGAACTTGTTTTTCCTACCAATCAATTTTGGTTTTTGAAGGAAAATTTGGATCCTCAAGCTAAAATATTTCAAATATGAAAGGGTGATTATGAGGAGTTACTTTAAGGTCTAGTTCCATAGGAATGGGCTAGTGATATGAAGAATTACTTTCAAGGATGGAGGATTCAATGAATAAGCCCCTATCTAACACGTCTTCTGACACTATAAATTGGTCCAATCTACTAGTCACTTTAATTTTGTCGCCTATACGATATTCCAACTATAGATCCCATTTATGGTAGTTAGGTCAGCCACTTGAAGTTGATATAAGAGTTAAATTATTTTGCCTCTACTTCTAATATTTTGATATGCATTTCTTCTCTTCAAGGGGTTTAATAAGATTGATGTCTTTGCTTACTACCTACATCTCCTGATTATGGAGTGGCATTATTGTCTTGACGCTTTGTAGGAAATTCATCTTTCCAACAGGCATATATGGATCGTATACTGCTATTATGCACCTTGATTCCTTCCCTCCTACACATTAAAACCGGCCCAAAATGATTCAAGGGAGTGTTATCCAATCATGGAAACACACTTCTTGAGAGTTCCAAAGAATAGTCAGACCCCCAATGCTTCCTCGAGCATCGAATACTACAAATTCGCAACCCCTCTAACATTGTCACACAATCTACCTTACTTGTTCACTTGAAAATTTTGTTTCTTGTATCTTAAAAACTATTTGTATATATTTGTTTACATCTATTGTTAAGGCAAAATATGTTCGTACAGATGATTTTCATTTTCTGGAATTCTTGGGTGGGGAAAACACTTTCGACAACAAATGTCACTTGTCTAATATTAACCAAGTGTGATAAAACTATCTTGATCAGATCCTTGTTCGCCTTCCTGCCCCTTTTTTTGGATTCCTTTTGAGTAGCAATTATCCCCTTTCCAGATTGTTTATGTATCACAAGACCCTTACCAGATGATCCTATCTCCTTAATGGATTCCTACAAATAGCCCTTGACTCTTACATAGATATGGTGGTATTAGATTTTTGGATGCTCTAGGATCATACTTAGATCTTTATTTTTCCATTCTTCAATCCGATTTTGTAAGTTTTGTTCATCAATCTTCTAAATCTCTATGTCCTCCTCTACATCTATTCTTAGCATGTCTGTCATACGCTCCTCTTCCAAAAATGGGACTTCCTATAGAGTTTTTGGAGTCTTCCTTTTATGTGAGGCTTTGGGACAGGTTTCCTCTATGTTTGATTCCAGACTCATGAGGTCCCCTGATAGATCTAGTTATGTATCCTATTTTTTTAGCATAGATTATTTATTCCCTCTTGGTACTGAAATTTCCTCTAGTTGAACAAATTGGTTCTTAGGGTTTCTTCTTTTGGTTGTTTCTCTTTGAAAGCCATCTAGATCTTTCATTTAGGTTTCCTTATGAGTTTCCTCCAAACATATTGAGCAATATTTGTATAAATATCCATATTCATGGCATCATCAGTAATGAAAAGGAACATGTGTGTAATCTATAAGTTGATTCCATATTTCATATTAGTATGAAATTTCAATCGACTACTTAAGTAGTTGGTAGATAAGAAACTCATAGTTCTTTGCTTCCTAATGATGGATGGAGTAACCATCTGAAACATTTGACAGATTGAAAACACTACTTAGTTCATTTCTGGAAATTTTCAACAATAAGTCTCTCTAAAGCTGGTACATCTATGATGCTCAAGTAAACATCCATGTCATCTTTACTAGTCAAACTATGCTACAATGTTGGATGGGCCAATGACTCTTGCAACATTTGTTGCTGGTGGCCCCTCGAACGATGATGCTACCAAGCTTCCATGTTGCAACAAGGTGTGCTTCAACGTGGTTGTTGTCATCTAGGTTTCCATAATGCTGTCCATTATTGGAGGACATTGGGAATGGATGTTAGGAATTCATCTAGATGGACAATGACCTAGTAATATGTTGTGCCTAGCATTTCATCTATTTTTTGCAAACCCATAACCTACCCAATAGAATCCTCCCATTTAAAATTAGTTAACAATAGTCCTAGCTAAAAAGCAACCAGTAAATTCCTCAATAAATATAGAGGTACTTCACTATTATTACAAGGAGGTTTATCAAATACCATAAAACAACTATCCATCCAATTGTCTCAAAATGGTTGGTAGGTGCACCAGTCAAGACAAATTTTTGGTTTTTACTAGTAAATCTTGGTTGCTTTTTAGGTAAGAAAAAAAGACAACAAATATTGTTTGGAAACATTCAGATCCCATATTTTGTCTTTATTTAGACTTGTTTTATAGTCTTCATATATTCTAGCCTTGTAATAAAAAATATTGGATAACTAGCTTTGGGCATTGTAGATGGATGAGACGATTGAGTTTAATGAACTCACAAGAGACAACCATGATGACCCTATGGTGTTTTGGAGATCTTGTATTAGTGACCTCAACGTATCCAATGACTGATCAATTTCATCATTTGGATTTGTTACTTCTTGGTTCAGGTTTGGTTGTTCCAAATTTTGGTTTGGTGATGATGGGTTTTTGGTTCTAATTAGTTTCCATATTAACTAGTTTCCTTGTAATTCAATATAGTAATTGTGTTTAGAGTATTATTTTAGGTAGAATTTTCAATTTTGAATCATATTTAAAGAAAAACACCATTTGAATGCTTGCTTGGACTCCAATGATAAGGCATGGTGTTTATTCGACACTCAAGCTTGTTTAGGAATCAACGAATTTTCTCAAATGCTCAAAAAACACATTGCATATTTTAGATGTGGTAAAATATGGGGCCATAAGCGCATAAAATAGAAGTTGAACCAGTAACATGTGCATGCTCCTACAATATGTGCACATTCCTAAGAATGTGTGCATTCACAACCCATTATAACATGGAAACCTTCTTGGCATATTGGTTGGAAGCTTAGGCCTTACCAAGCTTAGATGGCCAAGAATGTGTGTTCACTGGTAGGAACACACACATGTTCCTATGGGCACATATTACTTATGGCCCCAATGCCACTTTTGGGTCCATCATCTTCTTACGAGCACCCATATGTGGCTTTTGTGCATGGAAAAGTTTATAGTTGAGTTTAAAGGTTTATGATTAGAGTTAGCTTCATGGTCATTTAAGAGGTCAAAATTTACAATTTTGGTTGAAATAGGGATATCAAATATCACATAATCCACAACACTAGTACTGAGCCCATAGATACAACTCATTTGGTTGGATTTTGGACACTTGATTATATCATTCCAAATTATAATGTTGTGAGAATTATATAACTTGACTAACTTAGTACCAAATAAATTCCTAGTTAAGTCTTCAAATTTTATATTGTGCCTACTACCTAACACAATGTCCTTACCTAGACAAAGAGGATTAGGGTTGGAATAATTTCTTAGAACAATATATTGATTAGTTATAGTTCTAACTTTAAAGTCTCGTAATAAGAAGATATTACCTTAATTCCTCATAATATGAATATCTTGTTCCAATATATTATAAGGAAAATTTTCATCTACATTGTCTTTATTATAAATGCTATAGTCGATAGGTGGAAAACTAGAAATTATGTCATAAATCGTCTTAGCATTAATTATGATACAATTGTACTAATTGAGAGGGATTATCTATGAAGTTGAGTGTGAGGAAAAACATTCATTTTTATATAATAGACTATTCTTACAATTCCCTAGCAAAAGGATTCCTTGTTCCATATTGACAACAAGATGAATCCATCTATGTCAGAGACACACACATACACACATCAATATTAAGGATGGTGGGAATAATAAACTAATTGGTTGTTTAGTGAAAAACCTACTCTTGAAATTTAAGATTTGAAAACTTCATTATATTAATAACATTTGTTTTACCCAAGTCACTTGATAATGTCAAGTTTTTTCTTAACTTTTAAATTTTTTTCTATTAAATCTAATTTTTTTCTTAACTTTTAATTTTTGCAAACATGGAACCTACCTATTAGAATTCTCCCATTTAAAATTAGTTACCATGGAATCCTAGCTAAAACTCCACCCAGAACTTCCTCAATAAATATATAAGTAGAGTCTCTATTATTACAAGAACCTTTATCAAATACCCTAAAACAACTATCCATCCAATTGTCCCAAAATGGTTGGTGGGTGCACCAGTTAAGACAAATGGTTTTTTTTTACTAGTAAACATGGGTTGCTTCTTAGGTCAACAAAAAAAGACAAAAAATATTGTTTGGCAATGTTGAGATCTCAAATTTGGTCTTGATTTGGAATGGTTCTATAGTGTTCCTACATTCTAGCCTTGTAATCATAAGTATTAGACAACTAAATTTGGGCATCACTGATGGATGATACAATAGAATTTAATGAGCTCGCAAGAGACAATCATGATGAATCTCAAGTGTTTTGGAGATCTAAAAAAAAAAAAAATTAACATTAGTTGGTGGTTTTAACTACCTCACTATTTTTTTAAATACAAACGGTAATCGTTGTCTGCCCACCCATAGCAATTCTAACAGTTGTTGGGGGTCTCTCGAAAAACTCACGACGCAAAATTTTTTCCGCCGCTCATAGCTAGATTCTGATGATCATAACCACTCTAATTTGTTGCCTGCTTAATATGACCGTTGGTCGAGCACCACGGGGCAGATCCTCATTAGTGCTTTGTACACTGACATGATCCTGCCATGGTTCACCCTATGAATGGTCTGTACTGCCCTGTCATCTTACTAACATCATCCTTCCATGTGGCACCCTGCAATTGGATCGTTTATGATCGTATCACCATGTCATCCTACTGATGTTAGCAACCATATTGATGAATTAAACATCCATAGTACCGATGTCAACATGCCAAGTGGCACTGGGGGTCCTGCCTCCAAAAATTTTAACTGTTTTAGAAAAAAATTAGTGGGGCATAGCTTTCACATACGATGCCAATTTCAAGTGTTTTTCACACAGTTGGATTCATAATGACAAACTCTTTGATTTGAGATTGGTTTTACAAAATTCTTAGGACTTCAAAAATTTGGCCTTTTGGGATCCTCCTAGATCAATAAGGAGCGATAATAGGTGACTGGTTCTTGTTCTATGTGTTGCACTGATTCTTTCCCATATTGAGAGGAGAGAGAAAATATAGTGTTGTTATTCCTATGCTTCACCATCACCTTATGAAACATTTCAAATTGTTTTCTCCTCCTTTTAGCCACCATAATTTGGATTTCTATTTCGAGAGGATCTCCTCTTTCTTTTTTCGTTGTTCTACTTGATTGCTTAACTATCCCTCTTCTATCAGAAATGGCATTAGTGTGGGCTCATAGGATAATATGTTGTTGTACATGTTTCATACAAGATTCCAAGGCTTGTTTCTCTTTGACTATTTGGCGAAATTCATTCATTTTCCCATATTTAAGTTTGGATTTAAATTATTTGAGCTTTATTTGGAATGTATGCCTGTTAATTTTTGGAATCACAATTTCCATTGCACCAAAACTCAGAGGCGTTAGTAAAGAGACACATTGCCAAAGGTAACGGTCCCTCGAGAGGCAGTTAAACACATGTCGTGAAACACTCGTGGAGTGATGCATTACCCAATGCTGAACAATAACCCCCTAGCCTGACTTGGGTGTGTGCCAAAATCGAGACCTTTGGCTTCAATATCACTTTTTGGAATCACAATTTCCATTACACCAAAACCCGCAGGTGTCAGTAAACAGATGCATCACTAGAGTTAACGGATCCTCGAGCGACATTTAAGCATGTGTTGTGAAATGCATGTGGAGTGCGAGATTATCCAATGCCATACATTATTTCTACCTTGAAGTTGTATGTCATTTCACCAACTTTTGACTTTTGATGGAAAATTTGGATCGTGGAGATAAAATCTTTCAAATACGAAAGGATGATTATGAGGAGTTACTTTAAGGTCCAACTTCAAAGGAATGGGCTAGTGATTTGAGAAAATACTTTGAAGGATGGAGACTTCAACGAATATGACCCTTTCTAATAGGGCTTTTGACACTATAAATTGGTCCAACCTGCTAGCCACTTTAAGTTTCTCGCCTCTACGATTATTCCAACTATAGATATTGTTTATGGTAGTTAGGCTAGGCACATGAAGTTTATATAATAGTTTATATGGGGTTTCTTGAATCTTCCTTTTAGGTGATGTTTTGGGATAGGTTTCCTCTATGTTTGAGTGCATATTCATGAGACCCCCTGATAGATTTAGTTCTATATCCTAAATTTTGAGCGTAGAATATTTATTCCCGCTTCGTATTGAGGTTTCCTCTAGTTAAATGGATTGGTTCGTAGGGTTTCTTCTCTTAGTTGTTGTTCTTTGAAAACCATGTGGATTTGTGGTTTGGGGTTCCTTACAAGCTTCCTCCTAATGTATTGAGCAATCTTTGTATAAATAGCCATATTCATGGCATCATCAATAATGAAAAGGAACATGTTCATAATCTATAGGTTGATTTCAGATTTCATATTAGTTTGAAATTTCAATCAACCCGATAAAAAATTAGGATATATTCATCTAGACATATATTTTGGCATATGAAATATCTCTCCCATATATATATGTTCAAGATAATAACCTCCTCCTTAAATGTCTTGCCCTCGATTTAAATGTCTTGCCCTTGATTTAAATGTCTTGCTCTCGATTTAAGAATAGAAAGTCCCTCCACGATTGATATGTGATAGTACACCTACACTTTTCAAAACACAAATATTCACTCTACTATTTAACTATCGAGAATCTAATAGTGACCCCTTAAATATTAATAGTATATATATAAAAGATAGAAATA
>APFE030562839.1:108134-139049 GCA_000404065.3 Pinus taeda
AATTTGAGTTCGAAAGGACGTCAACTTTGTTGTTGATAGCCACTCGTCACTCAACTCTTGGTGGCAAATTTCGTTCAACGTGATTCGATACGAAAGGACGCTCATCACGCATGCAATGTCTGTGATTTGTTTTGAACCCGTGAGGGATTATGAGCTTCGGGATTATGACCTTCCCGAAGCTTGTATATTTACCTTGTTGTTGTGGGATTGGGAACATGCATAGAAGGGAGTTAGGTTGACTTTATCAAATTTAGGCTTCTAGTTCGAGTGACCCACACAAATATATTTGAAGGACAATGGCGACGTTACTCCACCTGGCGGATATGCCTTAATTTTTCACACACATAATACATGATTGTATATCCAAACGTGTTGCCCATCTGTCAAGGGTTTTCAACTTTAGAATATCACGAAATTCTTCTCCGCTTTTCATCCGTTTATTATTTTTGAATTGAAGAGTAACATGATTGTATATTTAAGTCCATCTGTCAAGGGTGGTTTTCACTTATTGTTACCATCAACTTTATAATATCACGGAAATTTTCTCCGGTTTTCATCTGTTTCACAGTAAATATTAAGCTTTATACACTAAGTCAATTGTTGACCTGGTTCAGTGCTTTTTATCTGATCAATTGTATGAAACTGATAAAAAAAAGGGGGTAATATTCAATAAACCTAAGAAAATTATTGACTTCGTGCTCAATAATTATTGACTTCGTGCTCAAGAAAAGTATTGACAGACTCATCTATAAATACTACAATAACTCCCGCTCAGTTCAGAGAGAGCAGAATCACGTACAGTAGGCCGTCTAGTTTCAATATCCCAATACTAATCTACCATGATCGACTTTTCAGCAGCTGCAATGAAAGGAGGGCAGTCCCCCCATGCTCCGCTTATTGAGAGAAGGCAACGCAAATCCTCACCTCATCATCATATAATGTGCCTGGACGTGCCTCATCCCAGCACTGTAGCCCTTCGCTTTTCGGCTGGGAAGGAATTGGCACAGAAGGAGAAGAAGAGCAAAATGGATCCAGAATTCGAAGAGATAAAAGGTTTTATGGATCTTGGTTTTGAGTTCAGGAACGACCAGTTCACCCCGCGATTGCTTATGCTTCTTCCCGGCTTGAACCGATCAATCGATCATGAAAATAGCACCAGGATTGTGGGGTTTGAAGAAGCGCCCTTCCAAAACTGGGAGCTGCCAAACCCAAATGCAGGAGGAGTGGATATGAAAGAATATCTCAAACTCTGGGCTCGTTCTGTAGCTTCAACACTAAAATGTTGATCAGTCGAGTATTCAAAAGTTCCTTAACACTTTCACACGATGATATTAGATATTGATATTGTACCTTTATGATAATCAACACTGTTAGCATCAGGACATTGGTTTACAGAAAATCTTATATATTTTGAGGATTTTTTTTTTCCTCTGATTGACGCATTTTAGCAAATCTGGATCGTATTTGGCACGAAATCTCTAACGTTTATGCTGGTGTATGAACAGATGAGTAGCATCTATATTAAAATGTAAGAACTCGAGCCTAAATGTTCTTATAAAATTACCAATTTATGCATAACTTTGACGGTTCATTAAAAAAAGTGACCCTACACCCGAACATCATCTCTATCAATGTCACATTTTATTAATATAAGTTATTTTTAACATATGAAAGTTTAATAAATTTAATCTAATTTCAATATATGGGGTAGATATCTAAGTTTAGATATTTAACATTTATAAGTGGGCTGAATTAAAAAAACAATAAAAATAATATAAAAAGTTAAAAGTATTCAATAAAGAGTCAAAAGTAATATAAAGTTCAGATCACTTTAAATGTTAGTTCCATCAATAATACAAAGTTAAAGTCAATTTCTTATATTTCTATTTTGATATTAATTTGTGAATAGGCTTTGTTACTATTCAATAGAATTCTTTTACAATACCATATGCCCAAAAAAACATAACTTATTTCACAATCAAAATATTTTATAAATATTTTATTTTAATTTAATTTATAACATCTTTTCAATTAAATCTAAAAGGAAAAGATTTATCATTGTTTTCAAGATATATCTAAACCCTCTATCCTCACAATTACTAAAACTATTCCCGTAGAAGTTAAATCAATTTTCAATCAAATGAAAAATGAAAATACTTTTATATATAAAGATGTGAAATATATATAATATAAATACTATTACTAAGAACCAACATAGATCCATCTTAACTAAGGATCCAAGTGATGAGAGCAAAGAAATTGACTAACAAGAATAGAGGAAAGCTAGTGCATGATTGTTTTAAGTATTTCATTATTGTATTTTTTTTTAAGATGATTAATTGAAAATACAAGTTTAATATTTTACAACCAATTGGTTTATTTTTTTATATAGATACTTTCTTAAACACGATACCATGGAATCAAATTTAAAAGAGACATAGGGAGGGAAAGAGAGAGGGAGGGAGGGAGAGAGAGGGATCTAGGGCGGAGAGAGAGAGCAATCGGGGGAGATATAGAGGGAGGTGAGAGAGAGAGAGAGAGAGAGAGAGAGAGAGAGAATTTGTATGTTTGGTGGCTGAGATAG
The DNA here is from genome assembly GCA_000404065.3 of Pinus taeda. Lineage (NCBI taxonomy): Eukaryota > Viridiplantae > Streptophyta > Pinopsida > Pinales > Pinaceae > Pinus > Pinus taeda. The sequence continues at coordinate 110,719 of APFE030562839.1, forward strand.
AGAGAGGGAATAAGAGAGAGACACATAGATACAAATATAGATATTTTATAGTATTATATAAGCAACCAAGATCCATCTCAACCCTGGATCTATCAAGCATCAAGTGTGATCAAATATCTCGAGGTGCAAACCTTTCCTCAAGATTTGCACTCAAAATAGAGGTTTTCACCTCAAGATATTTGATTCCCCACAAGGCTTCATAGATATTGGGTTAAGACGAGTCTAGGTTGGTATTACATTAATTAAGGTTGATAAGTTGTGGTCACATTTTTTCAATATAATTTTTTTCCTTTTTCACATGATGCTTTATAGTTATGTCAAGTCAACTTTAACACTATTGCCTATTATTTGGAACCAATTATATGAAATAACATATAATTTTTTACCAAACTAAAACAATAATATATATATATATATATATATATATATATATATAATATAATATATATATATATTAATATGAACAATATGAAAAATTCTTCGATATTGTACTCACTTATTTATTTGTAATATAACTAGCATTTGCACCAGATGTTGCAAAGGAAACACCGTAAGTCGGTAGTGCATATGGAAAAAGAGCATGAATGAAAAGAAAATGTGATATGTTCGGTGATCTAATTATAGCCAAATTTGAATGAAAAATAAATCTAAATTTTAAATGTAATACAACAAATAATCTATTCAAACCAAAGGCATGCACAACTTCATTCGCAAGTGCTCAATCCAAAAGCTTACTTTCATTAAAAATTGCATCCGAGACCAGAAATTTATCTTTCATTGCCTCATCCAAACTTAACCCTCCACCTTCATGTGGTAATGGTTCTAGATCAAATTAACGCCATAAGTGACTTACAAGGAGTGCAAAATCATCAACTCAAGTGGATGAGCTTTCATCCAATCTTGAGATATACTTCTCAATGGTTTGATTTGCCTCATCCAAACTGAACCCTTCGCCTTCATATGGTAATGGTTCCAGATCAAATTAATGCCATAAGTGACTTACAAGGAGTGCAAAATCATCAACTCAAATGGATGAGCTTTCATCTAATCTTGAGATACACTTCTCAATGTTCTGATGCCCATCATCTAACATCATTTCTGATGTTGACTGGTATATGGACAGTGGAGCCTGCAAACATACAAACTCTGACAAGAGTACCTTTAGTAGAACTTGGTGATGATGCCATGTATCTAGTTGCAAGAGTGGGATCCATCAAATGATATCCATAATCTTACTAAGTTATTGATGTTTTGTATCTACTTATCATAACTAAAAATCTCCTTCCATTTTTAGTGATGATAAAGCTTACATATACGACTAGCTTTGAAGATCAACAAGTCCTCATCCTAAATTGCAAAGGGAATCCTATAATAACTTTAGGGCATCATAGTGACGACTTGTGTGGGCTTCGACAAAAGAGACTAAGTCACTTTCTCTAGTCAATGTTGCCAATATTGAAGAACATGGCGTGGGGATTGCGAATCTTCCAAGCTAAGAAGAAAGTAGTGTGCAAGGGATGTGCACTTGACAAGCATGTGAAGGATGTTTTCGAGGTAATGAAGATAGGTCAAGATAGGTTTCCGACCTAATCCACTCAAATGTATGTGGGCACATGTCTTCAACTTTTACTACGAATATTTTATTGATGATTCTTCTAGGAAGTCATAGACTTACTTCATGGAAACCAAGGACGAGGACTTTGAGAAGTTTCAAGAGTTTAAGGGTGTTGTATAGAATCAAATAGGTATAAAGATTAAGTTGTTAAGGTATGAAAATGGAGAAGAATATACCCGAAAGGAGTTTGATACCTTTTACACGAAAGAAAGAATCAACAAAACGTTGATACTTACCTACAATCGTCAGTAGATTAGGGTTGTGAAGAGGAGGAACATATCTATCATAAAATAGTGAAATCCATGTTTCATGATCTAGTTCTTCTCATGTGTCTTTATGTATAAACATGTCTTATCATTGTCTATATATTGAATAGGTATCCTCACAAAATTTTGAAGGATAAGACATCAATCGAGGAGTTTCGAAGCATCAAGTAACACATATTTGAGTTTTTAAGTTGTCCCATCTACATTATTATTCCAGATGAGAAAATGACCAAGTTGGAACCTTCAAGTTTGAAGGACATATTTGTAGGTTAGAGTGGAACCTCAAAAGCTTATAGAATATACATTCCATCCCAACATAAACACAGGAAAATCATGAAACACGACTGTAGAATTGATTGCAGAAAATATTATATATTTTGAGGATTTTTTTTTCCTCTGATTGATGCATTTTAGCAAATTTGGATCGTTGAAAGAATAACTTCAGCGTAAATCACATGTAGACAGACATTTGTCGACGCGTTTCGAACCAACAAGTGTGTTTCATCGTCAGGACAAGTTGAAGAAACAGATCGAGCTTAGCGTGTTAAATAGTTTGAGCAGAGACTCCAACGGCTAAATCGACCAACGACTAATTTTGACCTTAGGACCTGGGTCCTAAGGTCAAAATTAGCCATTTGTCGATTTAGCCGTTGGAGTCTCTGCTCAAACTATTTAACACGCTAAGCTGGATCTATTTCTTCAACTTGTCTTGACGATGAACCACACTTGTTGGTCTGAAATGCGTCGAAAAATGTCTGTCTACATGTGATTTACGTCGAAGTTATTCTTTCAACTATTATGGATCATAGAAGCCTCAATTCAAATCTGGATCGTATTTGGCGCGAAATCTCTAACGTTTATGCTAGTGTATGAGCAGATGAGTAGCATCTATATTAAAATGTAAGAACTTGGGCCTAAATATTCTTATAAAATTACCAATTTATGCATAACTTTGACGGTTCATTAAAAAAGGTGACCCTAGACCCGAACACCATCTCTATCAATGTCACATTTTATTAATATATAAGTTATTTTTAATATGTAAATGCTTAATAAATTTAATCTAATTTCAATGTCTAATTAATATGGCGTAGATATATAAGTTTAGATATTTAACATTTAACATTTATAAGTGCACTGAATTAAAAAAATATAATAAAAATAATAAAAATGGTTAAAAGTGTTCAATAAAAAGTTAAAAGTAATATAAAGCTCAGATCACTTCAAATATTAGTTCCATCAATAATACAAAGTTAAAGCCAATTTATTATATTTTTATTTTGATATTAATTTGTAAATAGGCTTTGTTACCATACCAGGCATGGATACAATTCTTTTACAATACCATATGCCCAAAAAAACATAACTTATTTCACAATCAAAATATTTTATTTTAATTTACTTTATTACATCTTTTCAATTAAATCTAAAAGGAAAAGGTATATCATTACTTTCAAGATATATCGAAACCCTCTATCCTCACAACTACTAAAACTATTCCCATAGAAGTTAAATCAAGTTTTCAATCAAATTAAAAATGAAAATATTTTTATATATAAAGATGTGAAATATATATGATATAAATACTATTACTAAGAACCAAGATAGATCCATCTTAACTAAGGATCCAAGTGATGAGAGCAAACAAATTGACTAACAATAATAGAGGAAAGTTACTGCATGATTGTTTTAAGTTTTTCATTATTGTATTTTTTTTTGCATGAGTAATAGAAAATAAAGGTTTAATATTTTACAACCAATTGGTTTTTTTTATTTATTTAGATACTTTCTTAAACATGATACCATGGAATCAAATTTAAGAGAGACATAGGGAGGGAAAGAGAGAGGGAGGGAGGGAGAGGGTGAGGGAGCTAGGGCGGAGAGAGAGCGATGGGGGGAGATGGAGAGAGAGAGAGAGAGAGAGAGAGAGAGAGAGAGAGAAAGAGAGAGAGAGAGAGAGAATTTGTGTGTTTGGTGGGTGAGATAGAGAGAGGGAATAAGAGAGAGACACATAGATACAAATATAGATATTTTATAGTATTATATAAGCAACCAAGATAGATCTCAACCCTGGATCTATCAAGCATCAAGAGCGATCAAATCTCTCGAGGTGCAAACCTTTGCTCAAGATTTGCACTCAAAATAGAGGTTTTCACCTCAAGAGATTTGATTCCCCACAAGGCTTGATAGGTATTGGGTTAAGATGTGTCTAGGTTGGTATTACATTAATTAAGGTTGATAAGTTGTGGTCACATTTTTTCAATATAATTTTTTTCTCTTTCACTTGATGCTTTATAGTTATGTCAAGTCAACTTTAGCACTATTACCTATTATTTGGAAACAATTATATGAAATAACATATATAATTTTTTACCAACTAAAACAATAATATATATTATATATATATATATATATATATATATATATATATATATATATATATATATATAACATGAATAATATAAAAAATTCTTCGATATTGTACTCACTTATTTATTTGTAATATAAGTAGCATTTGCACCAGATGCTGCAAAGGAAACGTCGTAAGTCAGTAGCGCATATGGCAGAAGAGCATGAATGAAAATAAAATGCAATATGTTAGGTGATGTAACTATAGCCAAATTTGAATGAAAAAATATTTTAAATGTAATATAATGAAATAATCTATTCAAACCAAAGGCATGCGCAACAATAGAGGGATTCTATGGGGCATAGTGATAACAATATGGGGACAATAGCGGCACAACAATATTAATAAGGGATACAACTACAATAGTAATTGGGTAATCACTAGTATTATAAGGACCCAACATGCCCCTCTCATTCAAAAAATTGTTGTCCTCAACGCTTGAGTAGTTCTGGATGCTTCTGTATAAAATTCTCATCCTCCCATGTGGAATCTTCATCAGATAAGTTCTTCCACTTGATAAGATACCCCGAAATTGATTGATTTCGTAACTGTCAAGTTTTTGTTTCTGTGGCTGCTTCTAGTTCTAATATAATTTTTCATTTCTCGTAAAGTTCTGGCAATATTGTTTGAACTGGGAGCTTGAATGCCATAGTACCAGTATTTTGCAACACCTTGTACGGACCATAATACCTTGGTGATAATTTATTATCCTTCTTAGCTTGCTTGAGGGACATTTGCTTATATGGTTGTAGCTGTAGGAATACTCAATCGCCTACATCAAAACTTATTTCGTTGCGATGTTGATCTGCCTGTTGTTTCATTCTATTCTGTGCCAACATGAGGTTATTCTTTAAGATTTGGAGGACATGTTGTTGATATTCAATGTGATGTTCCACTGCTTGAACCTTAGAGCTTTCTCTTAAATATGATGTGATGGACGGTGGCTGATATCCATAAAGTGCCATAAATGGGGTCATTTTTGTCGTTGTATGGAAGGAAGTGTTATACCACCATTCAGCCAGAGGCAACCATTTGACCCATTGTGTCTTTTTATCAGATACCAAGCAATGAAGATATCCTTCCAAACATTTGTTTACTATCTGAGTTTGCCCATCAGAATGAGGATGGTAAGATGAGCTATGAGCTAACTAAGTACCAAGACAAGAAAATAATTATGTCCAAAAATTTTCAGTGAAAATGGAATCTCTGTCACTTACAATAATCTTTGGGTTTCCATGTAGCTTTTGAACTGTTTCCATAAATGCAGTAGAAACTGTACTGGCTTTAAATGGATGTGATAATGCACAAAAGTGTGCATACTTGGTAAGTCTGTCAACTACCACCATGATGACACTCTTTCCCTCAGACTTGGGTAAACCTGTGATAAAATCCATTGAAACCTCCTCCCAATGTTCGCTTGGAATGGATAAAGGTTGTAATAAACCCAATGTCTTAATTGTTTCAACTTTATTTTGTTGGCAAACCAAACATTCTATGACAAACTTTTGAATATCCGATTTAAGGCCATCCCAAAAAAATTCTTTCTTAACCCTGTGGTAAGTTTTTAAAAATATTGAGTGCCCTCCTAAGGGAGAAGTGTGCAATTCCATAAGAATCTTTTGTTTTAGCTTGAAGTTCCTACTGAGGTATAAGTGATGTTTGTACCATAAAGAATCATTTTGCGAGTTAAATGTATCAAACATACTGGAATGTTGTTGTAATTTCCGAATAAGTGCCCACACTTCTTCGTCATTCCTCCATTCCTCCCTTGCTTCGTTTATCCAATATGGTTGGATGACAGAAATGGCACACAACAATGCTTCCACATCCTCATCCTTTCTTGAGAGTGCATCTTCCACCACATTTTGCTTCCCTTTCTTTTAAATGATTTCAAAGTCATAACCCAACATCTTTGTGACCCACTTTTGTTGCTCTTTAGAGGATAATCTTTGTTCTAAAAAGTATTTAAGGCTATCATGATCTGTTTTTACCTTGAAGTGTCTTCCCATTAGGTAGGGTCGCCATTTCTTAAGTACATGGAGTATTGCCAACATTTCCTTCTCATAAATAGCTTTGTGTAAAAACTTTCCCTTGATTGGACGATTTTCAAAAGCAATGGGTCTTTCATATTGCATTAAAACAACAACAATTCCATTTCCTGAAGCATCACATTCCACAATAAAGGTTTTTGTGAAGTCCAGCGTAGCTAAGACCAGTGCTTGGTACATTGCATCTTTAAGATGTTCGAAGGCCTTTGTTGCTTCTGGCGTCCACGAAAATGCATATTTCTTCAATAATGTTGTTAGAGGTTTTGTTATTCTTCCATAATTCTTAACAAACTTGCGATAATTCCGTGCCAACCCAAGAAATCCTCGCAGATGATTTATGGATGTGGGGATTTTTCATTCCTTAATGGCTTTAATTTTGCTAGGGTCTACCTTAACTCCTTCATGAGATACAATATGACCCAGATATTCCACCTCTTGTACTCTAAAGAAACATTTGGATCTTTTTGCATATAATTGTTTTTCCTGCAATAGTTTTAGCACACTGTCAACATGTTCAACATGATCCTTCGAAGACTGGTTGTAGATTAGTATATCATCAAAAAATACTAAATTTTTTTTTCTAAGGAATGCTTTGAAAATGGAATTCATCAAACCTTGAAATGTTGAAGGTGTATTGGTAAGACCAAAAGGCATGACCAAAAATTCTTAATGACCCTCATGAGTTCCAAATGCTGTTTTTGGAATGTCTTTAGTCTTCATTCTGATTTGATGATATCCTGAACAAAGATCCAACTTGGTGAAGTAAATTGATCCATGCAATTCATCAAGTAATTCATCAATGACAAGAATGGGAAACTTATCTTTAATAATGAGCTTGTTGAGCTCCCTATAATCTGGACACATGCGCCATGATCCATCCTTCTTGTGCACCAACACTACTGGAGGAGAGAAAGAACTTTGACTCAGTTGAATTATACCATCCTATAGCATTTTTGTGACCATACGTTCAATTTCACTCTTTTGGCCATAAGGATATCTGTATAGCCTGATGTTTGGAGGAACACTTCCTGGAATCAGATGAATAGCATGATCATGATCACCAATAGGTCAGAGTCCTTTGGGAGTCTCAAATACCTTGGAATGATTGTCCAAGAATTTTTGGAGATCTATAGAAATAGATGATTCCAATGTGGAAACATCTAGTGAACATAATTGTGCAATTACACCTCTTTGTTCCTTTTTAAGAAGCTTTGTCATACTGTTGGAGCTGATTATCTTTCCCAGTTTCCTTGCAATACCCCTTAATTCAACTTCATTTCCTTCCAAAAAAAAATTCATGAAAATTTCTTGAAAATTAGAAGCTATTGTACCCAAGGATCATAGCCATTGGACTCCTAGTACAACATCAACACCTCCCATTTGAATGGAAAGCATTGGGCTAGTCAATACATATTCTCCCATGGATAGCTTGATATTATGACACTTTCCAGAGAAATTTATTGTTCCTCCATTTGCAACCATCACTTGACCCTATGGTGCTGGATATAAGAAGCAATTCAATTCTTTTGCTACCTTTCAGTGAATAAAATTGTGGGTACGTCCTGAATAAATCAACAGTATTACCTTTTTATTCTTGATTTGTTCTTTTATCTTAATTGTTTGAGGAGTGGTAATTCCCACCAATGCATTAAAAGATATGGTCGGATTCATTTCTTCTTTATCTAGGCTTTGTTCCTGGAGTATATCCTCTTCTTTTGACCTTTCTTTCTCCTTTTCTTCTTCCTCTCCACAATCTATGTAGAATAATTTCTTCTCAGCACACTTATGACCTTTAGTGTATTTTCTATCACAACTGTAACAAAGTCCTTTTGTTCTTTTTTCTTCCAATTGTTGTGGTGTCAAGCTTATAGGTTGTGGAAGATTAGGGGCAACAACACTTCCATCTTTATAGTTTTGAGTGGTCTACTTCCTGGTTTCCATAATTTTGCTTTCCATTTTTCTTGCTAACCTGAATGCCTTCTCTAATGAATCAAGTTCCCAAAGGCAAACATCATGTTGGATATTATCCTTTAAATTACCTATGAACACATCAATCCTATGCTCCTCTGAAATTTTTTTTACCCTTATGTTCAATTTTTGGAAATCCTCAATGCGCTCCATTATTGAACCCTTTTGTTTGAGACTTCTCAATTGGCTAAAAAAAGTGTTACTTTTTCTATCCTCATAATGTGGTGTCAATTCTTCTGTAAAAATTTCCCGTGATAATTTGTTTACGAGATCAAAGCCACTGATACCATAAAAAATGATTTGGTTCCAAATATAAAGTTGCAATACGTACCTTTTGTGTGTTTTTCACATTATTGAGATCAAAAAATTGCTTCATCTGTAATATCCATGTTGCGTGATCCTTGCCATCAAACTTCCTCATGTCGATGTTTGGAATATGGTGGGTCTTCGATCCCACATTAGAGTCTATGAAATCATGATTAAAATTTCTTTTGTTCACATCATGGGTTTCCTTTACTACCTTTTCACCATTAGTAAGTATTTCTTGTAGAAAATTTGTTAAATCTGTCTTCAAATCTGTCATGTCTATCTTCAAATCTATCTTCAAATCTACCATGCCTCTCTTCAAATATGTCTTCAAATCTATCTTCAAATCATCCATCTTAGCTTCCACGGCCTTTATATTAGATTCCACGCCATTTATCTTAGCTTCTGTTAGCTTTTTTACAAGTGACACTGGTTGCACTTGGTCTTGTAATTTTCATATATCATGTAGCATTTCCTCCTCTTCTTCATGGGTCATGCTAGAGCTTTCAGGTTGCTTACTAGGTGTTTGCATTTTCTTTGCTTGGGACATCAGTTACCAATAATAATTCTCTACTATGCGCTTTGAATTCCTTCAAAATAAATTTTCAAACCAAGCTTAAGTAAAAATTAAAAAAAAAATCTACACACCTTTTTTCACTTTGTAGGACCTCGATATTGTCTCTAATGTATCTCTACACTTGCGAATCATCCAGTTCTGAAATTGCAACCTGCAGTAGCACTCTATGTCCTCTTTCCAATGCCACCAATATCATCCAAATTGGATTCTCTAAGGAAGAGTTATGTGAAATCTCCCACAGTGAGCTGATTATAGACTAGTTGAGTAGGCGAACTTGTACGACATGCCACGAGTCACTGTTTCGACCTTTGGCTCTGAAATATATATACAAGAAACTACAGTCCATCCTCTTTATGTACCTTCTTATACAATTTCAATTTGATGCTCAGAGAGAAATTTATGACGATTTTCCCCAGGTCACCTGTTTGGAATGTAATTCAAGAGTCTGCAAAAAGACGAACTTCCTCAGATCATATCTTCGCAAATATAGTGCGAAAAGATCTAAAATTTAGACCTGAGGTTCAGTGCAATTTCTTCTCAAATGGGTTCTTTTTTGGCTTCTGAAACGTCGCAAAAAAAAGGTTATAGCGAAAACGCCACGATGACCTATTTGCAGCAGCGAAACCCTAGAATCCAAAGCTCTAATACCAAATGTTATGAAACCAGCTCAAGCAAAGATAGAAAATATAGATCAATGCCTTAGAATTCAGCCTCTTTGAGGGGGCAACCTCCTTTATATTACATAAATGAACAATTCTTGGATGATTAAAATGACAAAACCTCCTTTCTATATATAGGAGTCTAAGGAGTCACAATATAACCCAACCAACCTAACAATAATAATATAAAGCCACAAAAATAACAATAGAGGGATTCTATGGGGCACAATAATAACAATATTGGGAAAATAGGGGCACAACAATATTAATAATGGGTACAACTACAATATTAATTGGGTAATCACTAGTATTATAGGAACCCAACAATAAGTGACTTACAAGGACTGCAAAACCATCAACTCAAGTGGATGAGCTTTCATCTAATCTTGAGATACACTTCTTAGTGGTCTGATTTGCCTCATCCAAATGAACCCTTCACCTTCATATGGTAATGGTTCCAGATCAAATTAACGCCATAAGTGAATTACAAGGAGTGCAAAATCATCAACTCAAGTGGATGAGCTTTCATCTAATCTTGAGATACAATTCTCAATGGTCTGATGCCTATCATCTGACATCATGTATGATATCGACTGGTATATACGCAGTGGAGCCTGCAAACATACAAACTCTAATAAGAGTACCTTTAGTAGAACTTGGTGAGGATGTCATGTATCTAGTTGCAAGAGTCGAATCCATCAAATGATATCCTTAATCTTACTATGTTATTGCTGTTTTGTATGTACTTATCATAACTAAAAAGCTCTTTCCATTTTCAGTGATGATAGAGCTTACATATACGGCTAACTTTGAAGATCAACAAGTCCTTATACTAAATTGCAAAGGAAATCCTATAATAACTTTAGGGCATGATAGTGACAACTTGTGTGAGCTTCGACAAAAGAGACTTAGTCACTTTCTCTAGTGAATGTTGCCAATATTGAAGAACATGGTGTGGGAATTGCCAATCTTCAAGGCTGAGAAGAAAAGAGTGTGCAAGGGTTGTGCACTTGGCAAGCATGTGAAGGATGTTTTCCTAGTAATGAAGATAGGTCAAGATAGGTTTCTGACCTAATCCACTCAAATTTATGTGGGGACATGTCTTCAACTTTTACTACGAATATTTTATTGATGATTCTTCTAGGAAGTCATAGTCTTACTTCATGGAAACCAAGGACGAGGAGTTTGAGAAGTTTCGAGAGTTTAAGGGTGTATAAAATCAAATAGCTATAAAGATTAAGTTGTGAAGGTATGAAAATGGAGAATAATATACCCCAAAGGAGTTTGATACCTTTTGCACGAAAGAAATAATCAAGAAAACGTTGATAGTTACCCACAATCGTCAGTAGATTAGGGTTGCGGAGAGGAGGAACATCTCTATCATAAAATAGTCAAATCCATGATTCATGATCTAGTTATTCTCATGTGCCTCTATGTATAAACATGTCTTATCATTGTCTATATTTTGAATAGGTATCCTCACAAAATTTTGAAGGATAAGACATCAATTGAGGAATTTAGAAGCATCAAGTGACACATATTTGAGTTTTTCAGTTGTCCCATCTACATTATTATTCTAGATGAGAAAATGACCAAGTTGGAACCTTCTAGTTTGAAGGACATATTTGTAGGTTAGAGTGGAACCTCAAAAGCTTATAGAATATACATTCCATCCCAAAATAAACACAGGAAAATCATGAAACACGACTGTAGAATTGATTGCATCATGAGATTTAATTTTTATTTTCTCTTCATATGGTGTTAAGGTCAGGGTTTCAGCGATTCTATGTGTTTGATCATGTGGATATAAGGGTGATTTTCTCTACAAGCACTTTCTATTCGCAGTTGGAAGGAAAGGATCATACTTCAAAAATCTACCTTTCATCATATTTTTTTCATCACATTTATTGTGAATGGAATGCATAAGTGGATTATGTCTTAAAGAGGGCCCTGGCAATGGAGGAAGGATACGGTTGTTTTGAGGAATTTCAAGGCTTATCAAGGATTAGATCTAGAAAAATTGGTATTCTGATTGGTCATTAGCAGGAGGTTTTCCTTCAAGAGTAGGAAGTTTTTTGTTGATATTGGTCCATGTCACATTTTTTCTTTTCGAAGTTGATCTCATTCTCGTCTAAATCATCTACTTGTATCAAATGCATTTTCCTTTTCCTTGGCCCAATGTTTCGAATTTTGTATAGTCTATGCTCTTTTGGGTGATTCTTTTTCTTTCTGTTAGTCAATACTTATAAGTTAAAATTTCCCTTCTAGGTTTGTTTCTTAGCATACATAGATGTCCCTCCTCTTTATGAACAATTTTGAAAAATACCCTAAAGCAGCAATAAATAATTATCAACAAACTATAGTGATATAAATGAATGGTAAATATAAGATCCATCTTAAATACTTATAAGTTGAGCTTTCTCTTCTAGTTTTGTTTCTTCGCATACATAAATGTCCCTCCGCTTTGTGAACAATTTTGTAAAATAATCTAAAGCAACAATACAACATTATGAACAAACTATAGCGATATAAATTAATGGTAAATATAAGATCCATCTTAAATATGGATCTAACATGAAGAGTTGCATTCACCTAGAATGTTAGAAATATATTAACTCACAACAAAAAATTACATAAGTATTGCTTCAATAGTTTGGAAAATATTCAACATTATAAGAGAGGAATTGAATTGAGTTAGCAGTTAAATGGTGTGAAAATTTATCTAATATTCAATTTTGTTTCTTTAGAGAAACTCAGCACTAACAATACCCAACTCTAAATTGCAATATGAAAACATCTGGTGAGAAAGGTTGTCACATCTTTAGTCAAAGACCCCTAGAAGATCTTAAAAAAAGTAACTTGATATTTTTCTACCTCAGATGGATGAGTAAGCCAAAACATAACTCAACCCGATTCCTTGTTGTAAGTTTAGCATCAAGTCAAAATTTTTGTGCCCTTTGAGAATAGTCTCTTTGGGTCTTTTCGCCTCCTGTGGATGCCATTTTGGTCTTCTCCTCACTGGATTTGAAGTGACATCTTCTTTGTCCATCTCAATAATTAAAATTATGTCAAACTGTCTTTCCACAACAAAAAGCGCATTGTTATCTATTGTTGTTGCTTGTGCCCTTTGAGAATAGTCTCTCCAGGTCCTTTTTCCTCCTTTGGATGCCATTTTTGTCTTCTCCCCACTGGATTTAAAGTGACATCTTCTTTGTCCATCTCAATAATTAAAATTATGTCAAACTGTCTTTCCACAACAAAAAGCGTAGTGTTATCTATAATTGTGTTATCTATAATTGTTACACTGCCTCTTTTAAGTACCACGGGGAAGGACTTTGTATTGTTTTAACTTTTAATTATTTGGATTTTAGCTTCACCTGTATGAACCATGTGGGTCCATGCAGGTGCTTATGTAGGTGACTAAGTAGAATAATATTTTATTCGTTATACAAATTGAAAAGCTTTGTTTAAAAATTATAATAATTGTTACAAATGACAAAAATATGTTAATTGAACTTGAACATAAAATTCATGTTATCTATAATTGTTGCACAACCTCTTTTAAGTGCCACGGGGGAGGAATTTTTAAGTGGCACAGGGAAGGAATTTTTATTGATACTTTACCAGAGTTGTTGTTAGTATTACGAGTTGTTGTTTAGTATTAGGCAGCTTTAACTTTAAATTATCTTGATTTTAGCTTCACCTGTATGAACCATGGAGGTGAGCATGTAGACACATATTTTGGCATATGAGGTATATTTCCCTTCTGTATTCTAGGGCTTATTTATCTTTGTGTATTTGGCCAAATTCATTCTTTCTTCCATCTTTAAGGTTAGATTTAAATTCTTTGAGCTTTAATTGGAATGTATGCATGTAATTTATTGGAATCATGATTGTCATTACACCGAAACCTGTAGGTGTTATTAAACAGACACATCACTAAAGGTAACATATCCTAGAGAGGCATTTAAGCACATGCCATGAAACACATGGGGGGCACTAGATTATATAATTCCTAAAAATCATCCCAAACATGACTTGGGTGTGCTTCAAAATCGAGGCCTTTGGCTTTGATATCACTTACTGGAATCACGATTTCCATTACACCAAAGCCCATAGGTGTTAGTAAACAGGTGCATCACTAAAGTTAATGGATCCTCGAGAGGCGGTTAAGCACATACCATGAAACACGTGGGGAGTGATGGATTATCCAATGCCCAATATTGTTTCTACCTTGAACTTGTTTTTCCTGCCAATAAATTTTGGGTTTTCAAGAAAAATTTGGACCCTTGAGCTAAAATATTTCAAATATGAAAGGGTGATTATGAGTAGTTACTTTAAGCTCTAGTTCCATAGGAATGGGCTAGTGATATGAGAAATTATCTATCAAGGATGGAGGATTCAATGAATAAGCCCCTATGTAACACGGCTTCTAACACTATAAATTGGTCTAATCTACTAGTCACTTTATGTTTCTCTCCTCTACGATATTCCAACTATAGGTCCCATTTATGGTAGTTAGGTCAGCCACTTGAAGTTGATATAAGGGTTAAAATATTTTGCCTCTAGTTCTAATATTTTGATATGCATTTCTTCTCTTCAAAGGGTTTAATAAGATTGATGTCTTTGCCTACTACCTACATCTCCTAATTATGGAGTGGCATTACTGTCTTGATGTTTTCTAGGAAATTCAACTTTCTAATAGGTATATGTGGATCGTATACTGCTATTATGCACCTTGATTCCTTCCCTCCTACACATTAAAATCGGCCCAAAAGGATTCAAGGGAGTGTTATCCAATCATGGAAATGCACTTCTTGAGAGTTCAAGAGAATAGTCAGACCCCCAATGCTTCCTTGAGCATCGAATACTACGAATTCGGAACCCCTCTAACATTGTCACGCAATCTACCTAACTCTTTCACTTGAAAATTTTGTTTGTTGTATCTTAAAAATTGTTTCGTATATATTTGTTTACATCTATTGTTAAGGCGAAATATTTTCGTACAAATGATTTTCATTGAGTGGAATTCTTGGGTGGGGAAAACACTTTTGAAAACAATGTCACTTGTCTAATATTAACCAAGTGTGATAAAACTATCTTGATCATATCCTTGTTCGCCTTTCTGCCCCTTTTTTTGGATTCCTTTAGAGTAGGAATTATCCCCTTTCTAGATTGTTTATGTATCACAATACCCTTACCGGATGATCCTATCTCCTTAATGGATTCCTACAAATAGTCCTTGACTCTTACATAGATGTGGTGGTATTAGATTTTTGGATTATGTAAGATCATACTTAGATCTTTATTTTTCCATTTTTCCATTAGATTTAGTAAGTCTTGTTCATCAATGTTCTATATCTCTATGTCCTCCTCTACATCTATTCTTGGCATGTCTACCATAAGCTCCTCTTCCTGAGATGGGACTTCCTATAGTGTTTTTGGAGTCTTCCTTTTATGTGAGGCTTTGGGATAGGTTTCCTCTATGTTTGAGTCTAGACTCATGAGGTCCCCTCAAAGATCTAGTTATGTATCCTTTTTTTTTTTAGCGTAGAGTATTTATTCCCTCTTGGTACTGAAATTTCCTCTAGTTGAACAAACTGGTTCCTAGGGTTCCTTCTTTTGCTTGTTTCTCTTCGAAAACCATCTAGATCTTTCATTTAGTTTCCTTATGAGTTTCCTCCTAACATATTGAGCAATATTTTTATAAATAGCTATATTGATGGCATCATCAATAATGAAAAGGAACATGTGCGTAATCTCTAAGTTGATTCCATATTTCATATTAGTATGAAATTTCAATCGACTACTTAAGCAGTTGGTAGATAAGAAACTCATAGTTCTTTGGTTCGTAATGATGGATGGATTAACCATTCGAAACGTTTGAGAGATTGAAAACACTACTTAGTTCATTTGCGTAAATTTTCAACAATAATTCTCTCTATAGCTGGTACATCTATGATGCTCAAGTAAACATCCATGTCATCTTTACTAGTCAAACGATGCTACAATGTTGGATGAGCCAATGACTCTGGCAACATCTGTTGTTGGTGGCCCCTTGAATGATGATGCTACCAAGCTTCCATGTTCCAATAAGGTGTGCTTCAATGTGGTTATTGTCATCTAGGTTTCCATAATGCTATCCATTATTGGAGGAAATTGGGAATGGATGCTAGGAATTCATCTAGGTGGACAATGACCTAGTAATATGTTGTGCCTAGCATTTCATATATTTTCTGCAAACCCATAACCTACACAATAGAATCCTCCCATTTAAAATTAGTGAACAATAGTCTTAGCTAAAAACTGACCCACAAATTCCTCAATAAATATAGGGGTACTTCACTATTATTACAAGGAGGTTTATCAAATACCATAAAACAACTGTCCATCCAATTGTCTCAAAATGGTTGGTAGGTGCACCAGTCAAGACAAATGTTTGGTTTTTACTAGTAAATCTTGGTTGCTTTTTAGGTAACAAAAAAAGACAACAACTATTATTTGGAAACATTGAGACCCCATATTTTGTCTTTATTTAGACTTGTTTTATATTGTTCATAGATTCTTGCCTTATAATAAAAAATATTGGATAACTAGCTTTGGGCATTGTAGATGGATGATACTATTGAGTTTAATGAACTCATAAGAGACAATCATGATTACCATATGGTGTTTTGGAGATCTTCTATTAGTGACTTCAATGTAGCCAACGATTGATCAATTTCATCATTTGGATTTGTTACTTCTTGGTTCAGGTTTGGTTGTTCCAAATTTTGGTTTGGGGATGATGGGTTTTGGTTCTAATTAGGTTCCATATTAACTAGTTTCCTTGTAATTCGATATAGTAATTGTGTTTAGAGTATTATTTTAGGTATAATTTTCAATTTTGAATCATATTTAAAGAAAATACACCATTTGAATGCTTGCTTGGACTCCAAAGACAAGGCATGGTGTTTATTTAACACTCAAGCTTGTTTAGGAATCAATAAATTTTCTCAATTACTCAAAAAACACATCGCATATTTTAAATATGTTAAAATATGAGGCCACAAGCGCATAAAATAAAAGTTGAACCAGTAACATGTGCATGTTCCTACAATATGTGCACATTCCTAAGAATGAGTGCATTCCTAACCCATTCTAACATGGAAACCTTCTTGGCATCTTGGTTGGAAGCTTAGGCGTTACCAAGCTTACATGCCCAAGACTGTGTGTTCATTGGTAGGAACACACACATGTTCCTATGGGCACATATTACTTATGGCCCCAATGCCACTTTTGTGTCGATCATCTTCTTATGAGCACCCATATGTGGCTTTTGTGCATGGAAAAGTTTATAGTTGAGTTTAAAGGTTTATGACTAGAGTTACCTTCATGGTCATTTAAGAGATCAAAATTTACAACTTTGTTGGAAATAGGGATATCAAATATCACATAATCCACAACACTAGTACTGAGCCCATAGATACAACTCATTTGGTTGGATTTTGGACACTTGATTATATCATTGCAAATTATAATGTTGTGAGAATTATATAACTTGACTAACTCAGTACCAAATAAATTCCTAGTTAAGTCTTCAAATTTTATATTGTACCTACTACCTAACACAATGTCTTTACCTAGACAAAGAGGATTAGGGTTGGAATAATTTCTTAGAACAATAAATTGACTAGTTATAGTTCTAACTTAAAAGTATCATAATAAGAGGATATTACCTTCATTCCTCGAATATCTTGTTCCAATATATTATAAGGAAAATTTTCATCTACATTGTCTTTATTATAAATAGTATAGTTGATAGGTGGAAAACAAGAAATTATGTCATAAATCCTCTTAACATTAGTTATGATCCAATTATACCAATTGAGAGGGATTATCTATGAAGTTGAGTGCGAGGAAAAACATTCATTTTTATATAATAGACTATTCCTACAATTTCCTAGCAAAAGGATTCCTTGTTCTATATTGACGACAAGATGAAACCATCTATGTGAGAGACCTTAGACTCATCATGCTCCCAAGATACACACACATACACACATTTATATTAAGGATGGTGCGAATAATAAACTAATTGGTGATTTAGTGCAAAATCTACTCTTGAAATTTAAGATTTGAAAACTTTGTTATTATTAATAACATTTGTTTCACCCAAATCACTTGATAATGTCAAGTTTTTTCTTAAATTCTAATTATTTTTTTCTATTAGATCTAATTTTTTTCTTAACTTTTAGTTTTTGCAAACCTGGAACCTACCTATTAGAATTCTCCCATTTAAAATTAGTTAAGATGGAATCCTAGCTGAAACTCCACCCATAACTTCCTCAATAAATATATAGGTAGAGTCTCTATTATTACAAAAACGTTTATCAAATACCCTGTTGGTCACTTTAATTGCTTAGTTATTAAACAGTCGAGTGCCACATAAATTGTCAACTCGGGAAAGTCTGATTATTTCAAAGGCAACTACGTACTGCATGTACTCAATTTTAATAGCAGTAAAAGTTGTAGTATAAATAAATCACACCCTGTTAAACCTTTACTCTGTGTTACAGCAACTATACTCTATTGCAGATATCTAATAAAAGATGGATATTTAATCAGAAAGAACAAATCTGCAAAGGTAAACAATGGTTCTTCTGTAACAAAGGATCATGACCCTATCCCCAGAGTAGGAATCTTCACCACCTGCCTCTGTTATCTAGTTCGTCAATTCACTCCGTAAACCTAATCACCGGTGAGGCACTCATGAAATAGCATCAATCGATTAAAAGAGAAACAGAGTTTCAACAAAAGTAAAGTAACATCCAGAAACAATACTTGTTAACAAAGTATGAACATAAATCACACTTAACACACAACAGAAAGAGAATGCGTGAATCTTGTGATGAAGGTGGGCCCTTTCCTTCTCATAAGATTCCCCAGGACATGAAAACTAAGATGAGATACTCAAAACAAATCTCTATTCATTGATCAATATACCATATTACAGAAAAGATTCAGTCTCGTTCCTTCAGCTACAATCCTTGTGTTACAGCTTGTTCATCCCCCTTCTAATGTAGATGTATCCTCTTTATAGAGCAGACATGTATTACAAAATTTTTACATTATAGATTCTAGTTCATCCCTTTATACAAAAATAGGGAAATTAGTTTCCCGTCAACAGGATGCTGTTACAGTAATTTAGGTTACGAACGTTACAACCAATGTAAAATCTTCCTTCGTGTTCGATCAGGTTCCTTTATTGTTTTCAAATCTGATACGCAAATCTCAACAGGCTCCTTGAGATTTGCATACTGTTCTTGTTGCTTCAGCTTCGAGATTCATGTGTTGTTCCTGCTATTTCAGCAACTGTAAAACATAGTCCTGCCAGCTTTAGGCAGTTTCAACAATGCGGTCTACACATCATTTTTTAATTGTTCAGCAACTCAGTCAACTTCAAAGATCAATTATAAAGATAGCATGATTATGTGTTAAATAATTAAACATATAGCAATGAGAAGAGTTATTGTATACCTTTAGAATGATTGAGTCAAAACACTAGCAAGGGCTTTCAAATATGGGTTGAAAAGGGTAATATTACGAAAAAATATAAGGTCAAAGAGAGACAATATGTGGTCCTAACATCCCCCCCAACTTAAAGGATTGCATGTCCCCATGCAACGTCTACTCTGAATCTGAGTCAGAATACAGGGATGAACAATGCAAATAGCTTATGCAGTAAGTATAGAAAGTGTTGTCAACCATGTCTTTGAACCCTTGGACACTCTGAACTTTTTGCCATGCTGCAAGCTCCTCCTTTTTGGTCAATTTGAACTGAGCCTTGTATTGTTGTCCTGGTAGCCATAGAAGAGGGAATTGAAAGTGATAACCAATCCATTGCTCAACACATTGTCACATACATTTAGCATAATTAGGTATTTGTGAGATTGCTGCCTGAAGATTGAGAGGGTTAAAGGGGTGGTACTCCCGTCTCTCTTTAGGAAAATGTTCCTAAAATAGATTATTTTCTTTTATAGCTAAAGTTTTCTTAGTTTTGACATAGTATTGGCAGTCTTCCAAGATTGCTGCCTGTAGTTTCCTGATATGGTCAGTCATCCCTGGCTCTCGTAGAATTCGTTGATGTTCGACAATAAAAAAAGTGGCATTTTGTGGCTCAGCTCGGATCCAGAGATGACAGTTCTCCTCATTGTGTGTTGCTGACATAAAAGCATTTTTCCAAGTAAGCTGATTAGCCAAAAAAGAAACGAAATCTCTTATTTGAATATCACCAATGAGAGGAACTAAATTAAGCTTCCTATCTTCAGGCATAGCCTCATTGTGAAGATAGAGTTCACACAACAAATTCTGGTCACTGTTTGATGCTTCTACAAAGGTCTCAATAAATTGCTGAGGTGTAGACACTTGGTGGGGTCGTCCATCTTTGATTGCTTTCACTTGGAGGAACGTTAAGCATTCTCTAAAAAACACAGAATAGTTAAAAGATGGTTTCCTTGTGGCTAGTAACCTTTGGACCAAGTCAAAGATTAGGGGCAGTTTGGTTTTTAGCTTCTTGTTTTCCTTGTGTTGTGCACAAGACTGTTCAAGAACTTCCCAATTTCTGTATGCATAGTTGAGCCATAATGACTTCTGTTGCTGAAATTCCTTTCCTTGTGAGAGATCATACTCTGTCTCCCATGTGTCCCTAAGTTCTTGAAAACTAGAGGTCTGGGTGTGAGCATTGCTTACACATCGAGGTTTAGTCTGGGTGTGAGCATTACTAACACATTGAGGCTCAGTCTGGGTACCTGCAATCTTAAAAGACTTTGGTACGTGTTTCTGCTCTGTAACAACTAGGGTAGGCCGGGGTGGTTTTATTTCTTCCTCC
The DNA here is from genome assembly GCA_000404065.3 of Pinus taeda. Lineage (NCBI taxonomy): Eukaryota > Viridiplantae > Streptophyta > Pinopsida > Pinales > Pinaceae > Pinus > Pinus taeda. Next base: position 131,438 of record APFE030562839.1, read on the forward strand.
AAGATCCTTGAAGACCCTGTTGGTTCTTGTGTAACAGCAGGGTACTCTTTTTTAACAATAATAGGAGGAGATACTGGACTGGCTCCAGACAACGGAACTTCGACTATCTTATAACTGGCTTGAGAATAGAGATCACCGCATTCACTGCACATGTATTCATTGTATTGATCCTTTTCTGCACTCTTTTCAGCTACAGATGCTACCTGAGCTAAGATGTACAAATTGAGTTCCTTTTCGTAAGCTTCCCTTGCCCTTGTTAACTCTTGCTGATAAGCCTCAATTTCAGATTTCAAAAACTCGTTTTCGTCCTGAAGGGAGGTTAAAGTAACTAGGCCTTCTGTAGCAGTTGTAGGTTCCCGTGGATGGGAGGATTGTTGTTTGGTGGCAACTTCATCATTTGCATCCTCAATAGGTGGTTCTTGTGTATCACCTGTTGGGTTAGTGACTGATTTTTGTGTAACAGCCACATCTAGGTCCTCTTCCTTTTGTTTCCTAACAGGCGGTTCTTGTGTAACACTTGTTAAGTCAGTGGCTGGTTCTTATGGAGTAGCCACATGCCATACATCATCTTGGGTGTTTACTTCAGATGAATCGGCAGCTGGTTTTTGTGGAGCAGCTGCATCTTTTAAAAAAAAATGATGTCACAAAATCGTGAACGCTTTGCATTTCGGCACCCAAGAGTGAGGAAGGTGAGGGTTCAGGGCTAGGCAGAATACGGGATTTTAGGATGATAGGTGGGGAATTTGGGGTAATGGCCTTAGTTGCTGTAGACGTCCTTGTTCGTCACCGAGGTAAGGAAGCAGGAGAAACAATGGTTTTTCTTGTACGAGCATTTTTCCTCAGGGTAGGGGATTATCAGAAATATCGGCTTCCTTAATTGAGGCCCTCGTTCTTCTCTTTAGTGGGGTTGCAGCTTTCTCTTTTCTTTTCCTTTTGAGTATAACAATGGGGGTATTGTCATCCAAATTATCGGTGGGAATATGGATGATGCGAGTGGATGATTCAGCTTCATTAAGGGGTGGGGTCTGTTGCAGATTTTTGGTGCTCAATTGGGGTGTTTCAGCTGCTGGTTACTGATTTTTGGCAGCTTGCTTGGGGTTTTCTTCTGCTGGTTGAAGGATTTCAGCAGTTTGCTGGGGATTTCTTCTGTTGGTTGAAGGATTTTAGCAGCTTGCTGGGGAGGGTTTTTAAGGGGAGGGGGATTGTGCAGGGAAAAGCCTCCATGAATTAAGAGTTGAACCAAATGATGGTGCGTGAGGGAGAGGAGTGGGTGCCTTTCATTCATGGTATAGTGTGCCATAGTTTTTAGATAGCCAGGCAGATAGTAGAGCATGTTTATTAAACGACCATGTCTTAAATGATTCAATAACACAAAGTCGTGCTGGTAGACTACCTGATAACGTCCCTTGCAGGTGAAGCAATACTTAACGAACTGTGTAACCTTTAGCCATGGCGGTGGTAGTGAACGAAGTGCCACACCCCTGCCTTTAAGTTCAATGCGCTCCCCTGGTAGCATAAAATCTTGTTGTGCGTTCAGAATGAGGTGTTTCCAGTTGAACCAACGAGTACCATTGGTTGGTAACCCTGAAACTTGGCTATATCCTCCTCTGTTACTGGAATTTGCACTCCTTGGACAGTAGAGTATCCTTCCCTCAGATTGCATACGAATTCCAGAACTTGCTGGGAATCAAAATCCGGAAGCCTTCGAAAATAGTCCACCCATCCTGCTTGTAGAAAGATTTGGTATGCCTCTTGGTAAAGTTCCAATAATGTCGTTGAGCCAGGTTCATGTCTAACAACATTTCCTCCTAGTTACTAGTTCAGCAAAATGCAGAGTGCAGAGCCGAGTTGCCACAGTCGAAACAGAGTAGGGTGTTGCAAATGAAGTTATGACACGATAAGGCATAGACGAGGTGACTAGAAACTACCGCGAGAAGTAAGAAATGACAATAATCGGAGTATCGTGTAATGATTACAATATTTTGGTATTTCGCCCCCAACTACGGCTAGAATGATATGCTTGAAGGTACGATGATTTCGCCAATCGTATCAATATCTTCTCATTAACTACAATTTAATATTTACACCTAAACACACATACCTTTACATTTTACCTTTGGTTGTTGCGCGAAAAGTATTATCTCATCATTAATAGATCGATGATGGTCATAAAAAAGGGTTTGTAAAGTATGAGGATTTTTATACAAAAGGTTTTCTTTATTCACGGGAAGTAATAGTGAAGGAACATAATTACCATAATGAATGGCTGATTTCTTTAATGAATAGTGATATGTATCCATAGAAAGTAATGGTTCATGCTCGGGAAAAATGGGAAAATTGGTGCTTCTTAAGAAAAATGGAAAAGATTGGTGTTTCAACATCGGGAAATGGTGTTTCAGCAACGCGAAATGGTGTTTCAGCAACGGGAGATGGTGTTTCAACAACGGAAAATGGTGGGAAAATGTTGCTGAAGGGAAGTGAGAGGGAATGAATTATGATTTGAAGTGGAATGGCAATGTTTCCCAAGCTGAAGCTTGATCCTTCCTATATTGAAATTTTTCTTCTCAGCCATCCTCTGAAGCTAAGATCTGCAAAATAGTGAATTGTAACATGGAAACCTTGACAGGGATTATTAGTTAAGAAATATAATCTAAGAAAAAGAAATATATAAACAGAAAAACTAAGTGCAATGAGGGATAGCAGGCTCCCCCAAAAAGACATAATGTATATCTGTCATGCAAGTGGCTTTGAAATCCTCTTTAGAAATAAATTGTTGATACAAACAGAGCCGATACCCATTCATTAATAATGGTGTTCTAGAATCATCAATTTCTAGGAGTCTTATTGTTCCATTTGGGAAAACAATATCTACTTCATAAGGTCCTAGCCACCTTGTTCTTAATTTACCTTGAAAATTTTCAAAACGAGAGTCATATAGTAGAGCCCAATTACCTTTTTGGAACTACTTATGGTTAATGTTTTTATCATGCCATCTAGTTCTTTGTTGTTGTGTCATAGTTTTCTGATGGATGGCATCCAACCTCTTTTCATCCAATTCCTGGAGCTACTGCAACCTAGCTGTCTGTGCATCAGTTAAGTCAAGGTTAACAGCTAAAGTAGTCCTTAAGGTTTTGATTTCAAATTCCATAGGAAAAACAACACTTTTACCGTAAACTAATTCATAAGGTGAAAAACCCGTAGTATTCCTCCAAGTAGTTCTATAAGCCCATAATGCTTGCGGCAACCTTTGAAACCAATCCCTTCTATTCTCCTTTATCGTTTTTGTTAAAATGGCTTCTATGACTTTATTCGTACTTTCCACCTACCCATTGGCCTGGGGGTGATAAGGCGTAGTCATTTTATGCTTAATGTGATATTTCTGAAGTGTATCTTCAAAGCCATGAGAGTTGAAGGGAGGTCCTCCATCTGTGACTAGCTCTCTAGGCAATCCAAACCTAACAAATATTTATTCAAATAAAAAGGTTAAAATTGATTCTTCATTAGCTCTAAGGAGTGCCTTAGCTTCCATTCATTTAGTCATATAATCTGTGCACACCAATATATAAACTCTTTGAGTGGATGGAGGGTTGATGGGACCTATCAAATCTAGCGCCCATCTTTCAAAAGGTTCAAGTATTACCTGGGGGTTTAGTGGCATTTCATCCCTGTGATTAGGCTGGCCCATTCTCTAACAGCTATCATAGGCCCTAACATATTTCTTTGCATCCTTAAAAAGTGAGGGCCAATAATAACCCATTCTAAGAACCTTGTGTGTTGTTCTTTTATCAGAAAAATACCCTCCACAAGGGCCATCATGACAAGCCTTCAATATATCATAAACTTCATCTTCTCTAATGCATCTCTGAATTTCCTGATCAAGTCTTGTGTGAAAAAGGCACCCACGTATCCAGCTGTACCTAACACTTTGCTGAATGATCTTTCTTTTCTCTCTGTGTGACAGGTGTGGTGGTAGCTTCCCTGCAACTAAATAATTGGCAATGTCTGCATAACAAGGTGAGTGAGCAGATACTGTAAATAAATATTCATCAGGAAAGGACTCATCTACTGGAGTGTTCTCATCAGTTTTTATCCGGGAAAGGAAATCAACAACTACATTTTATTTACCTGGTCAATCTACAATTGTAATATCAAATTCTTGTAGTAATAATAACCATCAGGTAACTCGAGCATTTGTAACTGATTTGTTCATTAAATACTTAATGGCCTAGTGATCAGTATGAATAAAAGTAGTGTAACCGGTAATATAATGTCGAAACTTATTAATTGAATAAATGACTACTAAAAATTCCTTCTTGGTAACTTTGTAATTAAGTTCAGCAGGGGTCATATTTTTACTAATAAAATAGATAGCATAAGGAAGATTGTTTTCTTCTTGACCCAAGACAGCTCCAATTGCAGTATCTGAAGCATCAGAGGATATATGAAAGGGAAGTGCCCAATCAGGTCCTCTTAAGATGGGAGTTGTAGACAATCGATGTTTAAGATCATTAAATGCTTTTTGACAACCATCAGTCCACTTGAATTCAGCATTTTTCATAAGTAACACAAACAAAGGAAAAGCTATTTTAGAAAAATCCTTGATAAATATTCTATAATATCCAGCATGTCCTAAAAAACTTCTTACATCAGTTTTTGTTTTAGGGATAGGAAGAATCTAAATTACCTGGACTTTAGCTAGATCAACTTGAATTCCTAAGAGTGAGATGAAGTGTCCCAATACAATTCCTTGATTCATCATCATATGGCATTTTCAGTACTTAAGGCAAGATGTGCTTCTATACATCGTTTAAGTACTTTCTCAAGGTTTTGTAATGCATCTTCAAAAGTCACACCATAAGGAGTAAATTCATCCATAAATACTTCTAAGAAGTCATTAAGCATATTAAAGAAAATTCCTATCGCTACTCTTTGAAATGTTGCTGGAGCATTACATAGACCAAACGGAAGAACTCTATAGGAAAAAGTCCCCCATGGACTAGTAAAAGTGGTCTTGTCTTGGTCTTGGGGTGCAATCTTGATCTGGTTATATCCACTAAATCCATCCAAAAAGGAAAAGAATCTCTTTCCTGACAAATTATCTAGCACCTGGTTAATAAATGGTAAGGGGAAATGATTTTTCTGAGTGCCTTTATTTCGAGCTCTATAATCCACACACACTCTCCATTTCCTATTTTTCTTAGGTACAATCACTAATGGAGAAACCCATTCACTATCAGATATAGGATATATAAATCTTGCATTCAACAATTTTTGAAGTTCTTCTTTCACAATTTCCCTTAAATTGGGATTCATTCATCACTGGGGTTGACAGACTGGGTGAGACCCCTATTTGATATAAATACGATGAATACATAATTCAGGAGAGATTCCCTTCATATCTGTGTAGTCCCATGCGAATGCTTCCTTATTCTCACGAAGTAACTTTATTAACTGTTGTGTTTCAGCATCTGTTAGGTTAGGGTTTATATTTAATGTTTTGCCAGGCTTGATTTCTACTGTTATACTCTTGGAGGAGATATCAGCTGATGTCTGAGATGAATTTTTGGTTTTAAGGTTTTGTTGGGATTCGGGTTCCAAGATTGTAGTCAAGTGATCATGTGTTTTAGAGTTAACCGAAGAAGGTTTAGAAATAAAATTACTAATTAGTTCATCCTCAGTTGTATCTTTAAAATTTAAGGCTTGTCCGATAGTCAAGATGGGTTGGGTCTCATCATCCTCATAGTCTAACCATACAGAGTTATCATTGTTAATCATAGGTGTAGCATGAGGGTAAAGAGTAAGCTACTTTCTTTCACATCCATTAGAAATTGTCATTGAACCTGATCTACAGCTGATGAAGGCATCTGCTGTAGCCAACCAAGGTCTCCCTAAAATCAATGGATGCCCCCCCAACTTTGTTTTAGTCTGTAATACAACAAAATCAGCTGGGTAGTTCCAAGATTCGACTGAAATTATCAGGTCTTCAATAACTCCTTCTAGTTTGATTGTGGAACGGTCAACTAGTTCTAGAATGGTTGGGGTTTCCCTAATTACATTCTTTAACTATAATAAATGTGCAGTTTCAAGTGTCATAATATTTATAGCAGCACCTAGATCTACTAGAACTCTGGAGACAAAAGTTTTTCCAACCTGTACTGTAACTGTAGGATGACTAGGGTCACCATATTTCACAGGAGGGGTTTTTCCTGACATTAAAGTAGCTAGGTCACCCATCACATGAACTGTGAGGGGATCTTTAGCTTTTCTTCCAGGTTTCTTAATGCAAATATCCCTAACAGTTCTAGCATAAATTGGCACATCTCTAAGTTCTTGTAAAAGTGGAATTTTAACATACAAATTCTGCAATTCCCCTGAGAGGTTACAAGCATATGGCTCAAGTGTCTTGGTAAGAGCCAGATGTTTAGGGAATGGTGGCTCTGTTGTTTCAACAATTTCATCAGAGGATGACTCAACTATTCCAGCATTATTATTAGATGAATTTTCTTTTCTTGTTTCCTCTTTATCAGAGTCAGAAGAAGTAATGTCATCAAAAATGGGTTCAACTATTCTTCCAGAGCACAAATGAATATTATTACATTGCATAGGGAAAACAGGCTGGTTTTGAATATCAATGACCTGTAGAGCTTTATTATTATTAGGGTTGGGGTTCAGTTGCACAGGCGGTTGGGGTCTCATTGTCTCATTATTCGGTGGAGCATTTAATGGTAGGGAGAGAGATTGTTGATACTGGGGCAATTGATTTGGAAATGGGATTTGCTTAGCTGTCCAGTTTAGGTTCCATTGGTTAAAATAATATTGATGTAGAGCCCAGGGATTCCATATTGTAGGATAGACAAAGGGAGGGTTTGGTTGCTTCATGGGTGGGAAGTTCATTTGGTTGGAGGGTGGGTATTGCATTGATTCAAGGGTGGGTAATTTGCTTGAAAAGGAGGATGATTATTCCAACGATTAAATGGCATATTAGAATTCATACCTTGTTCTTGTGGTTGCCATTACCTCCTCTGTGTTAGAAAGTAAACTGCTTCAGCTTCTTCTTCAGTTGGTTTCAGTGCTACTTTTATTCCTGGTGAAGAAGGGCATTGTTGAGTCTCATGGTCCTTCTCGTAAATGGTGCAAATTGGTACCTTGTCCAGTGGGAATTCCCTTAGTGGGTGTTTTTATCTGCATTTAGAGCAGAAAATAGCCAAAGCAGCTTCTGCCTCTACCTGCTTCTTTCTAACCTGCAAGGTATGAATTTGTGAACCAAAAGAGCTTAACATTTCAGTTTTAAATTCTTCAAGTAAGCTACCTATTTCAGCCCATGTTGCTCCTCCACTAGCTGATTTCTGGACTCTTGAGTATGTACTATCTCTACTTTTTGGTCTGTTGGCTGCTCCTCTTGAACATATTTTACAGAGGTTGACAATCTCGTCATACGATTCCTTAGATATATCCCCCTTTTCCAAGCATATTCAACATATCTAAGTAGTCATCTCATACCCCTTTTAATATTACTGACTTGAGAATATCCTTACTCATATTCGGATGATCAGATCACTGCAAATTATACTGTAATCTTTCCATGAAATCCTCCAGGTTTTCATCCTCCTTC
>APFE030562847.1:0-12595 GCA_000404065.3 Pinus taeda
CACAAACAAGCATTGGACCGAGGTAGGGTCTATTACACCTCTTAGTTTTCATTTATGAATTGAAACATGTTTAGAGAAAAGTAGATTTGCTTGTACTGCTTGTTGCTAGATATCATTTGATACTAGGGAGATCGGTCTTGTCCGTAAGAACGATTTATCCGGCCAACAAATTGACGACTCCACTGGGGACTGGTTTTGGTTTTTAAGTTGTCTTTGCTTTGACTTGAGAAACTTGAGTTTTAGTTTCTGATTTTGCCTTGATGTGTGTGGGATTGGGTACTTGTTAGATCCTGGTTTGATTTTTATTTTTCGGATTTTTGGAAGAGGACCGCACCTTCTGTGTTAGGTACAGTGCGGACCTGTCTGCACTGTTACAGTATAACACAGAGCGGTACTGCACTTGGTTCTACTGGGAGCCTGCGGATCCTTTCAAAAGTTTGAAAAACCTAAGATCCTTCCGCCCAGTTAGGTTTAGTTTTTGTCCATAACTGTTAGTTTATGCCCAGATCTACACGTGTCTTGACAAAAGTTCCTTGTGAGTTAGTTTTCATTAGCATTCTCATTTGAAGTGATTTTCTGGAAGTTTTGCCTGTTGGATTGATTTTTTCTTGGTCTTTGTAATAGCTCAAAGATCGGAAGCCTTAGAGCCTTAGATCGCCCTGGTATCTCAGGTCTTCTTGCTGAGTTTGACTAGTTTATGAAATCTATTCTTGAAGAGAGCTAGATCCCATTTTTCTCTTTTGCAAAACTTTGATTAAACTTGATTGAAAGTTTCGAATTTCAATTTTTATTAAAACATAATTGGGTGTTTTTGGTTAGTTTGTTGATCTGAACAAATTGATCCTTAGCTGAAAAATTAAGTTAATCATCCTCAAAAACATTTCAAGTTTCTTTTCAATCCATTTTGTTTAGATCTCAAGATTAGATAGTTTTTAGAGTTTTTCTAGAAATCTTAAAAGCTCTCTTGAAAGAATTGTTTGTTTTTGTAGTTTGTGATTGTTGAAACGAAAAGGGATTTTCTGTGAGCGTGATTAGTAGTCTTGTTTTTGAAGTTCTTTGAAAAAGACAAAGTTTTTCTTTTCAGTTGTATGTTAAGAGAAAGATTTGATTTTCAAAGCATTACGTTTTCAACTCTTCCTTAGCTAGAAGTTCATTGAAAAGAAAAGGAATTGTTTATCATCTTAGGTGCATTTTTTAGTGTTTTGGAGTCGAGTCTTCACACGATAAAGTTTCATCTCCACACCCATTGACTTAAGAAACAACCAATAAAATTAACGCTTAATTAAAATCCATCTAGCAATCTTTTTATTTTCTAGGGCTCTTTTCAACAACATAGCTTAGGCTAGTATCTTGGAGTAGGGAGTAATTAACTCTCCAAGATAGTTTAAACAAACAAGTAGTCGATCTTGAGGTAGGGAGAAATTCCAATTGTTACATCTATGCTCTGGGAAAGCTCCTCTTTAAGGAGAAGCACGAGATCATATCTGAACCAGTGTGGGAATCAATCCTTCCTCATTGGGAACGATAGAAGATATTCACGTATTAAAAATAGTAAACCTCAGATTGACCATTGTCGAGGAGCCTGGGGTCACTTGTTGGTAAACCTTGGATTATGTCAAGGAGCCTTCAAGGGGATTGAGTTTGTTACTCTGCCCTTGCGTGCGTATCGGATCGTAGACTATTCCCCCAGGTATATTTGTTTCCGTTGGTAACCTTAGTGGCCATAATCTATAGGATTCTTTCCTAGGTGACGGTGGAGGGAAGATCCCACTATACTTGGAGCAGACATCGACTAGACTCACTTGGACTCTCTGGAGGGTTATCTTCACTCGAGACGGTTATAGTGGAGAAACTTGTGCCAGTCTGTTTCATTAAGCAGGTTGTCGGGGTAACTGTTCCAACCGCCATTTCTGTATTGAATTTTGTGACGTTGGATTTCATCACCAACTAGTGTTTTCGATCCGGAAAGATATTGTTTGTGTGTGGTTTGATCTCCTAGATTTATTAGGTGTGTGCTCCAAATTGTTTGGTTCTTTAGAGACTTTAAGTGGTTTTCTTGATAATTTCTTTGTTTTCGTGTGAAGTAATTAATTAATTAATCGTGGCTGAATTATTGAGACAATCCCGTAGACTTCGGGGGCAGCCTCCTGAATATACACCAAGTCAGCTTGAAGGGCTAAAAGCTCTTGCCACACCTACTGAAAGTAGAGTTGGGTCACCAGAGGCCAGAGAATCATCTTTGGTTATTTATCTTGATTATCACGTTCCAGCAATAGAGTATATTTCTGAACCACTTTCAGTTTCCGAGCTTACTGGTAGTTTTTCTTCTACTAGTGAACTCGTTGAGGAACCTGAAATTTCCGAACCTGAAACCGAACCTGCTGCTACTCCATCCTCAGGATTTGCTTCTGCAATTTCTAGTGCTCTTGGTTCACCTAGGGTAGGAAGTGTCATTACCCAGAATCTTCCGACGGGACTCATTTCCATAGAAGAGCTTGTAAGTCCGGATGAAGGTATAAACCTCCCCGAAAATCAACCAGCTATGGAACTTAGGGAGCGTGAATCCATTTTCTACAGTCCCATTAGAGGTGACGCTTGGTATATTTTGTTGACCAACTTTTTAGAAAATCCAGGTCTCGCATCTTCACCACCTCGATTTCCTTTCCATCCAACACCTAGAGGTTATTATCCTCCTTTGAATATGTTGAGACAGTCATCCTTGTTTTCTCAGACGCCAGAAACATTTTTACATGGCAGTCCTTCTGGGTATCAGTCTTTATTTGGTACATTTTCAGGAGCATCTCCTCAACCCATCGAATATGTAGTATCTCCTGGTAATAGCGGAACTAAATTGTTAAGTGTTGAAGAGATTCTTATGACGTCTGGTACTACTCCTAACCCGCAACCTTAAGGTAGTTCAATACCGCCTGGGGGGCAACCTTAAGGCAGTCCATTACCGCCTGGGGGGCAACCTCAAGGATAGTACATGCCTACGGGACATTATTTTCCTCAAGGTCAACCCCAGACATAATATTCACCTCAAGGTCAACCCCAGTTTCAATATGTACCTCAAGGTCAACCTCAGTTTCAATATGTGCCTCAAGGTCAGTACCAACCTCAAGGTCAGTACCAACCGCAAGGTCAGTACCAACCTCAAGGTCAATACCAACCACAAGGTTTCCAACCACCTTCAGGTCAATCATTTGTTCAAGGAATGGGAAATGTACCGTATAATTATCAACCTTACACTCAACCTGGTTTCGGTCCTCAATATGCTCAACCTATTATGAGTCCATACCACGGAATGAATGTGGTGTTAGAGCAACAAACTTCGCAACCCAGTGTGCAGTTTTCATCTCAATTTGGACAGCCTTTGGTTTCTGGTTCACCCTAGCAACCTGTCCAACCTACTACTCAAACTTCTACACTGGGGTAGTTCATCAGCCTGGGCCTAGTTCACCTCGAACTTTGCCTCAAACGTCTGCTGCAACTATTGCGGCCTCTGTTCAATCCACCCCACCTATTTCTGGAGTATCAACAGCTCCAGTTTCTACTGTTCCTGTATCAACTCCTCAGGCCTCTTTACCTCAGTCCAGACCTACAATCCAGACTTTGGTTTCAATGCCTGTAGGACAACCTGGGCCTAGTACAGTTGTCACAAGTCAACCTCAATTTACATATCAATCGTACCAGGGACAATACCAATTCGGTCCTGCTGTGCAGAGCCCGGCTTATCAGTATCAACCGTACCCTGGGTATACTTATCAACAACCTCAACAACCCCAGTATGGTCCGGTTAATCCTGTTTTTCCAAGAGGATATAATATCCCAAATGCTAATCTGATTCCAAGTTATCCTGGATATCCTCCTCCTGGGGCTAGTCTTATGACCCCAAGTTTTTGGGATCTGAACCGTCAGTTACCGTTTATAGCAACTTTGGATTTACCTGACTTGTTGCGCCTTATGAACAATCCCATTAATTATCTTCCTTTTGGCCGCCAATGCTGAATAAGTTGCCCAGTGATATACCAAAGTTTGAAGGGAAGTCAGGAGAAGATCCGTCAAATCATGTGATGACTTACCATCTCTGGTGTGCATCGAATTCCGTTATAGATGATTCAATTTGTCTTCGTCTTTTTCAACGCACTTTTATTGGCCTTGCAACCAAGTGGTACATTGAGTTGCCACGAGGCTCGTTTTACAATTTTAGTCAGTTAGCCACTTCCTTCCTTACTCATTTTCAGCTGCCAATCTGATATGACAATTGAACGGAGTTATTAACTTCACTAAAACAGTCGACGTCCACATATATTTCAGACCATATTCATGAATGGCGACGTCGACATCGTTTAGTGATTTTTTTTTATCCCGGACCAAATTTTGGCAGAATGGTTTGTAAAATTGTTATTACCTAAAATAACTCAAGACATAGCTAAGGCAGGAGTAGTTACCGAAGAGCAAATAATTTCTCAGGCTCAGTACCTTGACTTAGTTTATACGCAGTCAAGTACTTTACATGAGAAAATCCTCGACCTTCCAAAGCAAAATCAAATAACTGCACCTCCCTCAGGGTCTCATGCCACTGACGGTATGATTGGTACTGTTAATACCAAAAGTAAGAAGAAATCCTCCAAGAATTCTTCTCCTATTATAACTTTACCAGATTCCCCCACGGGAGAGTCTTCAGTTGAAATTTTTGCCGATGTCCATGTCGTATAACTATCTACGGCCAAATCAAAATCTAGCAGTAAGAAGAAAGGCAAGAAGAAGAATAAGCAAAACTCAAAAGAGAAATCAGATAAACCTGAATCTACTGATGAGAAACGTAAACCTCGCTATCCTTGTCTCATCTGCGTTGAGAAGCATTTTACAAGAGATTGTCCACATCGTGCTGAGGTTGCGAAAATTGTTAAAGGTTCTCAAACACCTGCTGTTTTGAAGGATCCTTTTCCGAGTCAAGACAGTAAGATGATAGGTTCTTCCTCAAATCCCTCAGAGGAACCCATAATGATGATGTCCCATGTTAGGATTGCGACACGGTCGCAAGATTATGGAAGTAAGAGTCCTATTGGTGGTAAGGAAGCAGAATCTTCTAATTCCAACCCATCAACCTCAGCTCCATCTGGTTCCTATCCGCTATAGATCGAGAAACCTAATCCATACTTAGTAATCAAACCGCCCACTAAGGGTATACTTCGAAATTCGGTTTTCAATCCACATGCGAGAGCTGCTCAGAACTATAACATTGTTGAAGATTTAGCTTTTTCACCTTCAGCAATGTCGGCTTTGGAGGTGCTGCAATCATGTCCAACACAACGTAAATTACTTTTTTCAGCTATAGGAGCTATTGATCTTCAAGACTCAAGCCTCATAGTTTTCGATTTGGAAAATAGTACACCTCGTTTACCTCATCAAATGGCTTTCCAGATTCCAGTGTTAATCAAAAATAGACCTTGCTTTAGGACTATGATTGATGAGGGAGCTTCAACGTGTATTATGTCGATACAGTGCTGGAAAGCCCTTGGCTCTCCTACACTTAACCAATCCCCAATTATTTTGAAGGCTTTTTACGGCCGAGGGTTTCATCCTTATGGCATTCTATAGGATTTACCTATAGGGGTAGAAGGTAAAACTGTTAATCTAGATGTGGAGGTGGTTGATGCCCCTATAGATTACAACCTTCTCTTGGGTCATAGTTGGTCTTACGTGATGACTGCTGTTGTTTCATCAGTCTTTCGGCTCATAAAGTTCCCTTATAATGGAAAGATCGTTACAATAGATTAGTTGACTTAATTTTCATCCGACCCAACCTCTTCTGAGAGTATTCAACATGTCGGTAAAACAGCTATCCCTTACAAGGATGTTGGAGTGGGATTAGTCAAATTTTCTGGTTTACTAGGAACTTTTTCCTTTCCTCCTCCAAACGTATCGCCTCCTTTTGCCACCATTCATATGATTTCATTAGACACTATTGTTCTTGATGATACTTGGATCGTTCCATCCGATTCCGAGGTGGACTCTTTTGTGATGCCATGCCTTTTAGTCTCTTTGAAGTTGCTTATTAGGCTGTACGGTCGTTTTCCGGCTCAAGTTCAACCAATCTTGATCTAGTGAATGTGATCCATGGAGAATCACTTTCAATATCAACCTCAGATTCAACAACATTTACCAATCCTGTTTATACTGATGAGCAAATTCGGGAACTTTTGTCTGTTGATGAGTTACCACAGAATATTTTCATCATAGATCTTCATTTTTACCTGAGATTGATCATTTTGAGAATGATTTTTCATCTATTTTACTGCTGAATATGTCAAAGAACCGCAGAATCCATTGAAACATCCTAATTCTGAACAAAATTTAGCAAATATTTCTCGAACGGTTCCTATCGACATTTCAGTCAAACTTGGAATTGTTGAAAACATTCACCTAGGTGCTTCTTGTATGGACACTGAAGTCAAAACATATAAAGCCCTATTTCAAGAATTCCGTGACGTGTTTTCCTGGTCCTATGAGGAAATTCCAGGAATTGATCCTTCAATTGTTGTTCATGAGATCAAAACTTACCCGGATGCTAAACCCGTCCAACAATGTTTGCGTCAGATACACCCACAAAAAGCTGTTGCCATCAAAGCAGAAGTTGAGAAATTACTTAAAGCAGGTTTCATTTATCCAATTCCTTTAAAGAATTGGGTATCGAATATTTTTCCGGTTACTAAAAAGCAAGGGACAATAAGAATATGTATTGACTATAGGGATATTAATCGTGCTTGTCCCAAGGACAATTATCCAACACCGTATATCGATCAAATTATTGATGATTGTGCTGGCAGTGAAATTTTCTCCTTTATGGATGGTTTTTCCAGTTACAATCAAATTAACATTCTACCTGCCGATCAACCAAAAAAGGCATTCATTTGTCCATGGGGGACCTTTGCTTATTGCAAGTTACCTTTTGGATTGAAGAATGCAGGCACAACTTTTCAAAGGGCTATGTCTTATGCGTTTCATGACATCAAGCACATTGTGCAGCTTTATCTCGATGATTTACCTGCTCATTCTTTACGTCGAGCTGACCATCTCACTCATTTACGAGCAATTTTTATGATATGTAGGCATTATCGGATTAGGCTGAATCCCCACAAATTTGTTTTCTGTTTAAAAATGGGTCATTTACTAGGATTTGTTGTTTTGAAAGCCGACATTCGCATCAATCCTTCGAAGGTCGAAGCCATTGTCAAATTACCACCTCCTTCGACTCTTCGCCTACTCCAAAGTTTGCAAGGGAAAGCAAACTTTTTACGTCGTTTCATTCCTAACAACGCTGAGATTACAAAAGTTTTCACCAGGTTGTTGAAACAAAACACTCCATTCTTTTGGGATGAGATAGTTGACAAATATTTCGATGGACTTAAACACGTGTTGACACATGCGTCATTATTACATCCTCCCAACTACAACCAGGATTACTTCTTGTACCTCGTCGCTTCCCATTCCACCATTGGGATGGTCTTAGTTCAACATGATGAATTCGAGAGTGAACATGTGATCTATTATCTTAGTCAGACTCTAACTCCGACTGAGTTAAAATATTCACATGTGGAGAAATTGGCCTTGGCAGCAGTTCACGCTGTTCAACGATTTCGTCATTACATTTTACTACGCAAAACCACAGTCCTTTTTGACTGTAACCCTATGGCGTACATTTTGACTAAACAATTGCTAGGGGGCAAGTATTCCAAATGGATTATCATCCTGAAGGAATTTGACTTGGATTTTGAAAAGGCCAAGTCAAAGAAGTCTTTGGTTTTTGCAGAATTGATGTGTGACTTCCCTCGTGTTGATACCGAACATGTGGCGGAAGAACCCATTGCGGATGAATCCTTGTTCCTTATCAGCACTGTTGATCCATGGTATGGAGATATCATTGTTTATCTCCAAACCCAATCTTTTCGGCCAAACATTTCGCGATCTTAGCGTAGGAAAATACGTTTCCAATCCCAACCTTACACTATTATTGGAGATACTCTTTATCGTCGTGGGGCAGATTCTGTTTTCCGATGTTATATAACTCATGAAGAAGCTGAAAAGGTTCTTAATGGCTATCACTCTGGAGTGTGTGGCGGTCATATGTATGGGTATGCCATAGCCAAAAGATCTTGCGCGCTGGCTATTTCTGGCCGTCCTTATTCAAAGATTGCACCATTGCAATTTGGAAATGCCACAATTGCCAAATTTTTGATCGTAAGATGCGCGCTCCACCTGCTCCTCTCCACCCTATAATTGCCGTCGGTCCATTTGCAAAATGGGGTATTGATTTTATTACATGTAACCCTCACTCGGCTAGGGGGCATGCGTATATCATCCTTGCGGTAGATTATTTTACCAAGTGGGCTGAGGCGATGCCTACATTTTTGGCAGATGGCAAAACTGCTGCGATTTTCGTTTTCAATCACATAATTACTAGGTTTGGTGTTCCTCAAGCGATTATCACTGACCATGGGAGTCATTTTCGAAACATCATGATGACTGAACTTACAGATCAGCTTGGCCTGCGTCACGATAGTTCCACTCCATATTACCCACAGGAAAATGGTCTGGTTGAAGCAATCAACAAATTTCTAGTCACTATGATCCAACGAATCATTGGGATTCATAGGTTGAATTGGCATAACATGTTATTTTCAGCACTTTGGGCATACCGAACCTCAGTCAAAACATCAACAGGTTTTACTCCCTTTCAACTGGTTTACGGTTTAGAGGCAGTACTACCCATTGAATGCGAAATCCCGTCATTACAAATTGCCGTACAATTATTACCAACCACTTCCGAAGAGGAAAAACATTTATTATACTTAGCTCAATTAGATGAGAATCGATGTGATGCTGCATTAGCTATTGAAACTCATGCCAAAATAATTAAACCTCAGTATGATCAGAATGTTACACCTCGCAATTTTTCGGAAGGAGACCTAGCCTTACTTTACAATCAAGAAAATGATAAGCTAGGGGCTGGAAAATTTGTACCCATGTGGCATGGTCTGTATATTGTTAAGCGAAAGCTGACAAAAGGGGCCTATGAATTAGAAGATTTTGACGGTGTCTCTTTAGGTAAACCTAAGAATGGGCTTTATCTAAAGCGATATTATGCTTAAAAGATTAGTGTGGAGATTTTTATACTAGTTTCTTTCTAAGTTTGGTGTGCTTTTAGATTAGGAATGCATGCTTTACTTTAGAGAGTGTTTTTCATCATTATTCCTGCTTATCTTGATTTTACTCTTGATATTGCAGATGTTGACGCCTCTCCAAACATACATCGGTTTTGCTAATAGCGCTTGTCGTAGTACACGGAACATCTCCTCCGCTGTTTGGGTTATCTATTCGCCCTTTGACGAGTTAGTATCTATGCATGGGGTAAGCCTCGGTCAAACAACAAACAACATTGCAGAATATAGTGCAGTGATTGAGTTATTATCTGAATCCATTTCATTTGGAATTCGGAGTTTGATTGTTAGGTTAGATTCAGAACTCGTTGTATTACAGCTTAATAGAGTTTATGCCATTAGAAATCCAGTGTTATTGTGATTATTTTTGAGAGTTCGTCTCTTGGAATGAGAATTTGATTACATTGAATATCAACACATTTCGAGATATTTAAATACATTAGCAGATGTAGTTGCTTCTTGAATGTTAAATAGACATTTGCATTAAATCAAACAGCAAATTTAAAAACATCCCATAACATGTTTTGCAAGGTAACCAATAATAGTGATATAGCATAACATAGGAGTGTGTCAAATATACGTCGTCTTCGATCATAGGTTGAAAAACACCTTATGATCGGCAAAACTGAAAGTACAAAAAAGTACAAAAATGAGTCTACAAGGCGATCATCCTATCACTGGTGATGATCACGATAAGAAACCACTGCTCGGGTCACCCTACAAAGGAACCTCCTAAAAGGTCCTGGGACCCCAATCACATAGCGCTGTAGCCTAAGAGGAATGTCATCTATGCTGGTCTTCGGAATATTTGCTGTCAAGCACTCTAGATGAATCTCCAATTCGGCCAAGGTCTCTGCTGATTGGTCTTGTGGGGCCAGTGCTGCGGCAGCTGGCTGTCTTCTATCATAAGGTTGGAGAGTGGATGGTCGCCGTGGACCCACATCTGCATTTAAAAACTTTTTACTATATTTTTGGGACGATTTAAAAAAAAATAATTAAAATCTCGAAAATGTTGAAAATGATTTTTACCTGTATCATCCCATTGCTCTCCTGGTGGAAGAGACATGTCAGGATCACCACGATAATCCATCCCAGCATATGGAAAATCCTGAATCACAAAGAGTTGGTTCTCTAACCAACGAAAATACTCTGGAGGAAAACGAACAACCTCAAAACCCTCCTCGGGATGACGGGCCATCATTGCAACCCATCGCATAATCCTAGGCTCCCAAGGAAGTCCATCCTCAACGGTAAGCTGCTGTGGGATCAACATCAGAACCCTCTCTAGGCCAAAGGTCACAACTAAATAACCATAACCAAATTTCTTTAGTTGCCCGTTCTTTGCTCTAGTTAGTTGGCCCTTCACATTGGCCAACACAGCTTCGCACCAGTTGAAGATGGTGCCTCGGTAACAGTCTACCGCCATGCGCATTTGGGACCTGGTAGCCAAATGTAATGTTGCACTCCCACAGAGTCTGGTGATAGTAAATGCGATCACTTTCAGTTCAGGACGGGAGATGGTTTTAACATCTATCCGTTTTTCCACAGTTTGGACATTGCAAAACTCTAGTCAGAGACTAGCGACAGATTGGCCACCTGGCCTAGATCTGAATAGAGATAATATCTCACCTCTCTTGGGCAAGCCAGTTAAGAAGTATATGTCTTCCGGCTCGATTTCGAGCTGGTTACCACCAATAATGAAGCACTAGTCTTGAACGCTCCACCTATCTACTAGCCATTGCAGAAAGTCTACTTGTGCCCTCATGCCGGGTATGGCCCATAATTTAAATAGTCTGCATGCTCTCAATGCCTGTAATGAAGGCGGATGGAGTAAAATGCAGCTTGGTCCACATCCTCGTGCTCTCTTTCCCACCAAACAAGCATATTATGTACCTACATTGCAAAATAGGTGGTTTAGAACATTTCAATCTAAAACTTGTGGGGAAAAATGAAGAAATTAGGGTTTTAAATCCGTGTTCCGCAGGGTTCGCACCCATTCTTTTAGAGACAGTGTGTAGTTGCGCACTTCTCCTTAAGAATAGGTGCGGGCCCCAAACTTTTCTTTGTGCACGAAAAAATAGGGGGTGCGCAGGGGCCACATGGCGCTCCTGCGCAACCACCGCGGGCGATTTTTTGCCCAAATTTCCTTCTAAAAATCAAATTATAAAGCCTAAAACAAAATTTCAAAAGGATGAAATGCAAGAGTAAGTTGTTGTGGATTACCTGGAGCTCGCGGTTTTCATTTCCAACGGTCGGATTTTTCGTAATCTCCATAGGAAGTTTCTTACCCAACAACTCTTTTTTACCACTATGAAGTCAAACGGTGAAAATGAATTTACGAAAGCCCTTTTTATAGGTTTTTTGAATAAATAAATTTCTAATTTGTTTATTTTCCACTTTAAAAAGGTAATTTTTCAATGCATTTCACTTATTTTAAACAGGTATGTGTAATCATTCGAGTTTTTGTGTAGAAAACAGGATGTTCAGGGATAAATGATCATTTTCGACGAAAAAATATTTTGAGTCCTCTTTTACGCTCTTTTCTAACTCGTAAAATATGAAAAGATTGCTGAGTTTTTCTCTTTTTGAACTCGTTAAAACGGAATTAAAAAGACGGTCCACTTACAACTCTTTTCTGACCATGTAAACATGAAAAGATTGCTGGAATTTTTTTGTTTCAAGTTCGATATTGGTAATAAAACGACGTGTCTTTGATCGCTTTTTTACTTTTTCGAATCAAGGCCATTAATTACGAAAATTACTCCTTGATTGTAATGGTCAAGCTGTTCTCTCAAGTATTATTTTATACTTTTTTGGGCTTGCGAGACACAAATTTACGAAAAAGGACAACCATGAAGTTTTCTTAGGTTTTTCTTCTGACTCCCTAAAATTGAAAAACGCCGAGTTTCTGCTATAATGGACTCGTTAAAATTTCACAGTAAAGGACCTGTTCAATTTCAAACAGGAACGAACCACTCCTTCTTAGGGTTCGAATCCAAACTAAGTTGGACTCATCCGAAGGATGAGCTTATAACCAAGCAAATGTTATCCTCCTCAAGCTTGTCAAAAATAAAGAGGTACTTGCCAGAAATGGTAGGGGAAAAGAGAGAAAATTGAACCTGTTTGTTGTACTTTGTGTTTGAAAAAACTTTCCATCACTCTTGAACACGACACTTTTATTCACCTGGGTTGGGAAATCCTTTACCTAACAGTTAATCATGCCACATTGAAAGTCTTCAGCCGGTTTCCGAGTATTAGCTTTGGGTCAATTGTCACCAAGCCATCTGCAGTGTCATTATGTGTTCAAGAGGTCTGTGCAAATAAACCATTCACCTGCAAAATATCTGTCATCCATCATTGACCATCCCTGA